>APFE030493662.1:269395-341773 GCA_000404065.3 Pinus taeda | reverse complement strand
TAACATAATCCGAGAAGCACATACTTCTCTAATATCATGTCATTTTGGTGTAAGTAAAACAGTTGCACAGCTGCAAAGATTCTGTTATTGGCCAAGAATGCATGAAACAGTTTCTAGATATATTAAAGGGTGTACCATGTGTGCTAAAAGCAAGCCCAGCAGTAGAAAACTAGGCATGTACACTCCACTTCCAATTCCTTCTCATCCTTGGGAAAGTGTTTCCATGGACTTTGTTGGGGGATTGCCAAAATCTAGAAAAAGTCATGATTATTTATATGTCATTGTGGACAGGTTCAGCAAAATGTGTATTTTAATACTTTGTAACAAGCAGATTACAGCTGAACAAACAACAAAGTTGTTCTTTCAGCATGTATGGGTTCATTTTGGGTTACCCACTTCTATTGTATCTGATCGAGATTCCTGATTTGTTGGGAAGTTTTGGTCAAGTCTATGGGAGTTGATGGACACCAGATTGAAGAAGAGCACAGTGTTTCATCCACAAACAGATGGCCAAACAGAGGTGGTCAACAAGACAGTGATCTAGTTGCTCAGGGGCTATTACAGCAAGCATCCCAAGCTTTGGGATGAACATTTGTGTTATGTGCAGCATGCTTACAACTGTGCCAAGCACTCTTCTACACAAAAATCTCCTTTTGAGACTTGTTTAGGTTTTACACCAAGGTCTTCCTTGGATTTTGTCTTTAGTAAAGACATAGCAGTTGATGGACACAGTGATGTGGACAAAGCAACCAAATTCATTGAAAAGATCCAAGAAATTCACAAGGCAGTGCAGGAACAGCTGGAAAGAAGCCAGGCCAAGTACAAGGTAAGGCATGACAAGCATCGAATTGAGCATAGCTTCCAAGTTGGTGATCAAGTCTGGCTATACATCAACAAAGATAGAATGCAAGATGAAGGTAAAAAGCTAAAACCAATAAGATATGGACCTTTCAAGATACTTGAGAAAATTGGTGAAAACGCTTTAAGCCTTGATTTGCCAGCTTACATGCATATCTATTCAGTAGTTAATGCAGAGAACTTGAGACTGTTTGAACCTTCATTGATTGAAAATCCCGAAGAGCAAAGTCAATTGCCTTCTATTGATGATCTATTGCCTGAATATCTCAATGAGTTGTAGGAAGATACAGTGCTGGACAGGAAGGTGAGAACTACACGCAGAGGGGATGTTGAGTACCTCAGAATTAGACTCAAAGGTTCAAAACCAAGCAGTACAAGATGGATGGAGATTGGACAAGTGAAGAAGTTGTATCGTCACTTGATTGATGCTTAAAAACCAACTTTTGGTGGTCCAAAAGCCTTTCCAATGGGAAGGCGTGATCCAAAATGGATTCTAGAAAACCCTCTAAGTCTTCTAAAGATCAAAACTAACACAAAAGAAGAACTCTTAGAAATGGCGAATTACACTATCGAGAGTGAAAAAACATGAATAAATAGTGGAAAAATAGAGTATCGGCGGTTTAAACAACTTTGCACAGGAGCCGTCGGATCTGGCTGATCAACAATCCAAATCCGATCGGCATATCACAATCGGCGGAGGCTTTCGGAGGCTATCAGAGGCCACCACAGACTTATTGTGACAGCAATTAGCACAGTCAACGAGGACCGTCGATCAAGCGCACAGATCGACAGCCCAAGTTGAATCGCAATATCGCATCGGCAAACCACAGGGGAGCGCTCATAAACAGACCGAGGACTATGCAATATGCAATCGCGATATAATCGCATCGCAATATCGCGTCAGAGCATTACAGAGGAGTGGGGCTATATATATATATATATATCACCCGACGGCCATCGCATCGAATATTATATATATATATATATATATATTATATATATATATATATATAATATATAATATAGATATTATATATATATATATATTATATATATATATTCGATGCGATGGCCGAACCCGACGGAATTAGGAACCAAATTTAATACATATTGAGTTCCGTAAAACGGCATTTTTCTATGTACTTTTGCATTTTCGTTAAATAAACGAAAAGAGAAGGAATGCGCTGATGTGATGAAATCGAACCCGAAAGGGTTTGTAAATGCCACTACATAATTATTTCAAGTCCGCCATAAAGCCATTTTGCGATATTTTCAGTGCTTTAATGTATTTTTCAAATACAAAGGGAAACCACGAAACGAGCGAGATTTCGAGCGGGCCGTAGGCGGTAAGTGGTTTTGGCCAAGCTCCGCCCAAGCCCATACACTGGCTGCCACGTGGCTAGGCGCAGGAGAGAGAAAACCACCCTTTTCGAGGGTTAACCCCTGTACGCATGAGCCGCCCGAAATGGATCTCAACCGTTGGATCAAGAGCACTCACATCAACGGTGAATATGCGACAGTGATATACAGGCATAACCGATTGGAGTATAGAGCGGATTTAAGGATATTTGAAGTTCAATAAACGGCAGTTTGGCAAATTTTCCTGTGTTTTTAGTGTATTTCTCTGTGTAAACAGAGAACACTATTTTTGGGGATTTCAAAGACCCGATGGTCCCTTCCGTTGCAGAACAGGTGGCCACCTTCCCTGAAGACGTTATGCCATGATTGCTAATGCTCAAAGGGGGAATTGAGCAGACAGAGGCCGGGAAGTCAGAGAGCCCAGAAGAGGAAACAAACAGACAGTGCCGATTGGCTTAAAAGCCACAAAGGACAGAAGACAGAGACAAGCAGTGCTGAGACAGAGAGCAAATAGAGACAGAGAGTCGGTGAGGAGAGTCTGTGTACTCAGAAAGACTTGGGGGATCCAAGTAAAGCCTTGTTGTTTTGTATCTGTTGTGTGAGACTCAAATTGAACTCACTTTTGTAAAAATCTATTTTCGAAGACATAATAGAGAGGTCACCACTAAAGGCTAGACTAGGAGACGTAGCCCAGGAGTGTTGGGTGAACTCCTTGCCCAGGAGTGTTGGGTGAACTCCTTGATTATCTTGTTGTGTTGTGTGTGTGTGTCTATTATGTTTCTTTAACTGCTTCATTGTCTATGTTATTCGCAATCTTATCGATCCATTGCACTAAGTAATATAGGCAAATCCATGCACATGAGTCTGTAATACCTTAATAATTGTCTAAGATCTCATTTACAGATCAACACCTATCACAAAGGTAGTTCAAGGTTTTGAGACCCCGCTCAAGGCTTTCCTTACAAGCTCATCACTAGCAAGGCTACCCAACAAATCCAAGCTCATCTCGAACTTGCTATATCCTAATGAGGTATGACACCACGGTATCTAATTTAGTTATCTTGGTGTTCCTAAGCTTCTCCCTCAACACCATTTTTCGATTCTAATTATCACCTTGATATAGGCTCATCAGAGCAGTCCACATCTCATGGGCATTATTCTTCCCCGATATGTGAGGAATCATGTGATCCTTCACCCCATCCATGATGATACGTTCAGCCTTCACATCTTTCAATTCATGGGTTGCCAGAGCTATAACCTAGGTGTTTGCAAACACCCATAGGTTGTTCTCCTTGAGAACTAGCACTATCCTCTCCTTCCATAGACTAAAGTTGTAGGCACCATCCAACCTATCCTCGTACCTCAGGCCGGTTTATGTGATACCAAAATCCAAAAATCACAAAAAACTTCTCGCTATTGTCACACCTTAATTGGTACATGTTGAAATTTCTAAGTCTAACACGTTAGAAATTCTTCCTACATTATCTGGTTTATTTCACCTACTTGTTTATTCCTTAACAAGTTATTTAACCATATAAATACTGAACATAAACACAGATTAAGTCTCAACTCATATACAGATCATCAATTGAAATAATAAACAAACACACAAGGGGCACTGTTATTTTTGGACAATCGTCCCCGAAAAAACCCAATGCGAGAAAACCAATGCAGTAATTCTGAGGATTTTATTATTATGCAGCTTTCTTGAGTACAACTAGTGTGCCAAACTGGCTCACCCAACAGAGATATCTACCTGGTACCTCTTCTCGAAGATAGATATTCAGCAAGTCTGCCCCATGAAAATCCTTCCAACGCTTCTCCAAGGCTCTGCATCAACCCTGTTCGTCCCAACGTCACTCTTGAACCCTCTGCGTCAGCCTTCTACCTCTCTGCATTAGCTCTCTGGCCTTCTGCGTCACCCACGCAGGCCCCTCAGCCTCTATGTAGTCACTAGCTGCCTCTGCATGGCTCCTGTTGCCTCTGCGTAGCCCGTCTGCCACTGCGTTGATCCTCAGGCATTATCTCTGCCTCTATGCTATGTACTCACTACCCCTCGCTGCAACTCAGATCAGTTGTTCAAATTTTCTCAGCAAACCCTGTCCAGAAAATCAAACTAACTGATCAATCTTGGTGTTTCTCCAACTGACCCTCAAGCCTCCTCTTATACTTTTCCTATTAAGTCTTCAATGGCCGAGATTAAGTCTCTAATCAACGGCTAAGATTAGATTTGGCTTAATCCATGTCATTTAGAACATTCTCACCCAATTTTATATTAATACCCATTAATATTTCAATTTTCCTAAGTTTAGACTTAGGAACTCCATTAAAAATATTAATTATTTTAATATCTCTCTAACCGGGTGGAATTTCCCCAAACCATTTTTGGGTCTTGGAGATCTCATGTGCTTTAGCCTCTCCACTAATTTTCATGGCTAGAACACATCTGATGCTACCATAAATCAACAGTACAGTCTCCCTCTCTCTCTCTGAGGGCTAACCTCCACCAATCTATAGGTCCTCATCACACTTTTGGCCTAGTGCCCATGGATTTGTCTTCAATGCGGCCATGTACTCGTTGTCTACCTATTCACTCAACATCTAACCATCTTCTCTATTGTTGCACAAACCTAACCCTACCTTGACAGCAACCTTCTTCGCCTGGCACAACAGCCTTGTCGCAGCTTGCCTTCGAGCCTTCCTACATTGCTACAAATTTGTAATTGTACCTACTATTGAAATCCTTTGTCAGCCCTACGTCTACGTCATACAATTTTGTGGCAGACAGTTGTCCCAAATTGACCGATCTACATCTACGTCGTGTGATCGGGCAGCTATCAACCTATCACCTACACCCTCCCACTGTTGCTGTGAAAACTTAGTCATTGCTTTTCTCAAACATCCTTGCATTCGCCTTTACTGGATTGGTTGTGCCTTGTCAACTTGTGGTATATTTTTTGGCTGATTGTGAGCTCTAGCTCGCAACTTTGGTCCTCAAACCATTTAGCGGCTATTTGTTCATGAGCCTCCTTCAGCGGAAGCTATGGTTAGCTTGTTGGACACTACGAGTTATGTCCCCCTCCGCAACCACTACTCCACGATTCTACCATTTAGACAATGTACTCCCTCACTCAGCAGCAACTCTACAACTGCTTGGTGATGGCTATTACCGAGCTCCACATGAGCGGTCTCTCCACCGGTGTTGTCTATTGGTGAGTCCATGTTGTGGCCAAATATAGCACATTGACGTGTCGACAAGGTCTGACAGTCTCCTCACTATCGAGTGGCCCTCGTGCTATGGCTTCATTACACAACATGGTCATTGCCTGCCAATCCCTTATCAGCCGACCAGTCTAGTTGGCAGTGGTGAGGCTGGCTAGCAGTTAGGAAACTGTCAGCCACCAGCCGTCAGGCCTCCTTTTATTATTTATTATTTATTTTTATATTTAACTTTAATTTGGCATAAAAAAATTCGTCCCCTTTAAAAAAATTCTTTAGCAGAAGTTAGGCATATGGTCGATTCCTTTGGCCTTCCTAAAAAAGTTTCCCCTCATATGATCATAGCCAAACCCTGATAATCATGTATGAACCTGGCATATGTGATTCATAGATTGGTTTCCCTACAAACCTAGCACTTTAGAGTATCAAATGCCTTTTTTTTTAATTATTTTCCCCTTAAAAATTTCTATTTTTGACTAGGCCCCTGTTTATGCAGTGACAAAGTTCTACTCAATCATTTGTGTTGCTTAATACATCGTATGGCCTCCTTGTGGCCAATTTCTTTCGACCCTAAAAAAATTATGGTCATATGATCGCAGTCAAACCTAGCCGCAATAATCCTGTACGAACCTAGCCCCTGTAATTCGAAGATTGGTACCTCAGAGTTTGCACTCTAATACCATGTTAGAATTCCTATAAACCTAGCACCTGGCACTTAATTCCTAGCATATTCATGATCTACTAATCAAATGCACAGCGAGGATCATTGACACAAAAATTCAACAAAAGCAAAATTTACCAATCTCAATCATGAAAAGATGATACAACAAATTCTACCCAATCAGAGTTTTTCATTAAAATTCTTGAAAACTTACTTGGGCTACTAGGGAAAATGACCCAACTTAGGAAATAATTACAACAATTAGATCAGATACATCGGATCAAGCCCTCCTTGAGTGATCTGGATCTCCTTGTTTCCCCCTTCTTCAAACCTAACACACTCACTTAGATGCCTCTCTCAATCTTGTGTTGTTGTATGGTGTCTTCTCCTTCTCCCTATCCTTGCTTTTATAATTTTACAATGAGCTAAATCCCTAACCCTAATTTCCAAAGTGATTGATGGCCAAGATTAGATCTTGCCTCACTTGAGATCAAGGGTTGAGATTAAAAAATAATCATTAAAGTAGTTAATTTACTTTTCCTAAGTTTACTTTAGCTCAATAAGACAACATAATAATCATGTGTTTTTCCTAAGTTTATGTAATATCCATAGTGGGAAATATTAAGTGATAACAACAAATAAAGCATAAGCATGTAACCATAAAACTAACACACTAACATAATGACAAATTGCACCAGAAATTGTACCAAGGGTTGTGCCATTTTATTAATTGAGAAAACAAGGTACATCTAAATGAAGAAGAGGAACTTGGGCTTGCTACAACAAGCTAATGAAGTCCTAGGTGAAAATGAGTTGCCTAAGTGTTGGAAACCACTCTCCCCAAGTCTCTGCGTCGGCATAGAAAATTCTACTTCTGCTGGCTAGAATGGAATTAGTATTTCGGCCCTCTAAACTGCTCGGAAAATTCAAGGAAATTAATTGAATCCTCCTCAAAAGGAACCCAGAATAACCCAGAAAAATCTCACGAACCCAAGTGGCGGAAATGGTCTCGGAGTGAACTGCGTCTTTCTCCCATAAATTTTGTTGTTGGCTACTGACTAGAACACTGATTTCTGCCAGAAATACTACCCCAAAAATCTATGAAATTAACCCCGAACTCCTCTCACCAAATCCACAAAAACCCAGAAAGGGTTTGGGTTGAATCCACCGACCCCCGGTGACCCCCAACAAGTGTAAATTCCACAATTTGGCCAGAAAATGTCATACAATTTAGATACTGTGTAATTTGGCCCAAATCTCCCTCCAAGAAATCCTCCCTAACTCCCGTAAATTTCTCCCCTCAATCACCAAGAAGATCCCAGCTCAAATGCTCCCCAAATTCTGAAACTCTACAAGTGGACAAAAGCTATCAGTAAACCCATGCGCAAGCCCTAGAATAGATAAATTCGGTCCTCCAAAATGCAGCACTCACAGTCCTGTAAATCCCCAAGGAAAAACTCGTCCTCCCTATGGATAATTCTCTACAAATTCTTTGGCCAAAACTCCACTGTCTGCTAGCTTCCCTCAGCCCCTTCGAATTTCCTTCTACGCCTTAAGAGAAGCATGCACTAGCTAGAAATAGTATGCAATGTACCTCCTAGAGAAGCCCTGAGATGGAATCCTTCTTACTCCCCTAGGGTGACACTCGAAGTCCACCAAAGGTAGAGGTGGAATTCCACTTGGAATTCCTGGTGCTAAACAACACTTTTCTTCTTATGCTAAACAACCCCAAGAGAAGATGAAAGGTGAAATGTAATAGTCAAATGATGATTAGCAAATGAGTCCATCCTCCTTTTATAGTTTCTCCCCATGCTTCTAGACTCCTTTTTTTATTATTATTTTATTGGTGGGGGCCATTTTCGACTAAGTGACTTTTGTCTCCATTTTCATTAAATAATAATTTGCGGCTAATCTCCAATAAAATAATACTTGCCACCTTTCTCCAAAATAATATTTACCCCTTTACTTAATATCACCAAACTTAGGCAAAATTCCCATGCTCACAAAATTGGGGATATTATAGTCCTCCCCGGCAAAAATTGCTTGTCCTCAAGCAATGTTGAAACCAATGCCCCCTCCGCCTGCTAATCACCACTATCATCACCAATAATACCAAGGTCCCAAATATGCCACTGATTCATCCCCGATCTTTGCACTGTCTAATCATGAAGGAATCTCTCAATACCAGGATCCCAAGGCATCATGATCAATGTGAAGCACCCCTTGCTCCACTCACCGCCAACCAGGTATAAGCTCCAGAAGCCCTCTGCATACTATCAATAAGTAGAGCATCACGATAATGTAGGACTTTGTCCAACTCTCCATGAAGCTGCCCTACTAAGAAGT
This sequence comes from Pinus taeda, assembly GCA_000404065.3. Classification (NCBI taxonomy): domain Eukaryota; kingdom Viridiplantae; phylum Streptophyta; class Pinopsida; order Pinales; family Pinaceae; genus Pinus; species Pinus taeda. The sequence continues at coordinate 333,330 of APFE030493662.1, read as the reverse complement.
CCACTTCATGCACACCAAGAGTAAACACTTGAAGATACAGCCCTATCCATGTGGGGACAAAGTCTCTCCCGCATGTCCTCTTCCTGATATCCTCCTGCTAACCAACTTGCCATGCTGATGAAGTCCCCCACACCATTAGCGAGTCATTGAAGCCCAAAGGAAAATCTGAGTGATCTCCCCCTATAGCAGCCAGCTCATCCCTAAAGGTCGTTGAGTTGTCTAATATTGTGATGCTCGGGTCCCATGCTCGTCTCATAAAAGCACCAACATGTTGTCGCTGCACCACTCTGACTCAAATAGGCTGCCCATCGTGTGCACACTACAGCCTCCTCCCCTAAAACCTGGAGGTGAAATATCAACGAAGGCCAAGCTCATCCTACCTAGGTGTCTCTATGATGTTAATATCTACCCACCCATCGCTAGTCTTGATCTTGAGCTGCAACTAAAGAAGCCTGCCTCGCCAAACAGTGGAGGCCTCAATGATCCCCCATGTGTCAACCCCAAAGTGAGCTAGATCACCCTCTGCTATGGTCCTGCTCCTCATGAGATAGAGTGACCTATCAACCAACTGAATCCCCTAGCCAGACCCGTTGTGGCATAGCTCTAACAACTGCTAGAATCTGTTTGTTCCTCGTCCCTAGCCTCTAGTCCTTGCATTCAACCAACATATAGGCCCCATATATCATGAACTAATTTGATGCATACTAATCTACCCTGCATCTGCCACTACGTAGTATCGATGTTTGTCGGAAGCCACATGTGCCAAATAACTACCCCCTGAAGACAGCCAATAGATGGTTATTTGATACTCGCAATCGATTCAGTGTATGCGGACCCGTCCTGCTCCTGCCAACTATCACCACTAAATCTACCATCCGCCCTCTCGATAATGTGCCAATACAATATTTGGAGACCGAACATATACTGGAAATTTTCCTTAGTCGTACATGGTATCCTCAGCTCATGCATGGTCCTAACATGCCCCATGGAAAGAGTGCCACGTCTCCCTCGTGACTAGCTTCCCAGGCGTATGCTCACTAATGAACGATATGCCACCCCTGCAGATGATCACCTCATCCCCCAACCTGTCGCTGTCAACTCGTGCACTGACCCAATACCACCGTTGAGCAGTCTCTCCCCTAGTGTGTTGAGTGTCATCCCAATATCTAGGGTGAGCTCCCTATCCCCCGTTGTTTGCGCCCAGAGTGTTAATGGGCAACAGCCAAATTGTCTGTGCTTGTAAGTGATGTATAAGAGGGACAGACATGTGAGACCCCATGGATACCATCGAGTATCGCTCATTTGCATCCCCGTCGATCCTTGGTAAACTACACCCAAAGGTATGCCCGGTGTCTCCGTACATAAGTCTCCTTGGAGGCAACCCTCCAAGACCTCGCTATGAAGCACCATATGCCCCTACATCCCACCGAGTATCCTTGTACTCCTGAACCTGACACTTTACCCTACAACCTATCCTTGTACACCACTGGATACCCCGTGCTACTGTTGTACCATCTCATATCATGCCTATGTCATTGTACCTGCCACTCCCCATGTGTACTCGACGCGATGTGAGTCGCTCAATGCAAACCAACATGCTACATCAAACAACCATGCATCTCCATGCTCCTCTGCAACCCACTGCTCATCACTACATACCTCTATACAACACTAGATGTTAGAGTCTAAAACTAGGTTTGTATGCATCAGGTTGCATCCCTCTGCATAACACTAGACTCTACAACATATCCTTGTGCACCCTTGGGTACCATTGCCTACTGTTGTACCACCCTGTATCATATGCCATTCTGCATGTGTTGACGCATCGACCACTCTACTAGTAAGCCCTCCATGATGTGGGCTACATCTCCCCATCTGCCCTGAAAGACCTGAACAACCTGACTCCTCACATGCCAACGGGAATGACACTACCGTGCCTATCCTCAATGGCTTCGGTGTCCAATATACCAATGAGAGAGCATCGTCTCCATGTAAAGCCCTGTCTGGTGGCCTTCCAATGCCACCAACTCCTACCAGCTCTTACTAGAGTAGGTTAATCACCCTGTGACTCCATGCACATTCAATATGCCAAGACAACGCATGACATCTGTTTGCTCCCTTGTCAAACCGTCCGGTCACTAGTGTTGTCAGAGGCTTTAATGAAGATCTGAAAATGTGTGCGCCCAAATGTCGGATCCATCACGTAGCTACTACCATCACCTATTGGCTCTATGATGTGATGGGAAATCCCAATTGGATCCCAACAACAGTCTGGCAATTGAGTACCTCTAGGACTCCATGGCCTCCGCTGAAATGTGGCCATGGATGTATCTAACCACCTAGCCTACTCCATCGGGTACCAACTCAGTACCTCTCACAATCCAATCCCAAAGGAGGGATCGAATGTACAATCCCCTGTGGAAGGAACAAGCCCTCCAAGCTAATGTGGTGTCAATCTCAGCTCATGTCACTTAGTCCTGCTAACCTAGCAATCCCCTCGGGTTTGTCTAGACAATTCTACCTCCCTCAATCCAATGCATAAGGGTGGGCTAATAATGCTATAGATCCCTTCAGTGTGCCTTTGAAACGAACTTTGTTGAAAATTGAAATCCCAATGTGTGGTCTCTATGCTGCCCCTCATCAATGGCTAGCCCAAAGGATGGTTGCACATCCTCCTCCATCATGGACTCAATATGAGCCTCCAACTGCTCCCCCATAGACAACCCAACACGCAAGATATGCTCGCCAATTAGCTGCAGGTGACTGTCGTCTGGTAACTCAGGCATAGATCTAGATGCCTTTGTACCTATCGGCTCCTCATCAACTGTGGAGATGTCTCCCAAAACCTCATCAACGTGTGGTGTGCTGCTATCACCTGACTACTCGGTCACAACCCCAGATACCTCATCAATGGATACCTCAACAACGGATGCCATCTCATCAACGGGTGTATGCTCAATTGTCTCCTTGCCAACCATGGCCCCTTCTACTACTCCATCTTTTGCCTTAATCCTCCTCATCATGCCTGCATAATTCCATTGAATTCCCACTGATTTGTGCATGTCTCTTAGTTCACAAAACTCCCAAAAAGAAAGGGATCCCTGAATGCCATGTCTAAATGATTGGTATGCCCTCTAATTCGCTGCCAATAACTCCACATCAGTTGCGATCATGTCTTGCCATCTTGATGCATTATCCATAATTTTGGGATCGTGGATTTGTTGTATTATTGAAAATGGTCCTGATTCCCAATTGTAGTACGAATTAGTTGTATCCCCACATCAATCATCATTTGTTGCATCCTAATCACCTCATTCAAGGTTACTGCTATGTTGTTTGATTTTAACCTTTCTTTGGATCCCATGATTTTTATTTTTGTCTTGTCATAGAATGAAGGGTTTCCCACAGGCTGAGTCAAGATTATGGCTCTGATACCATTGTAATATTCCTAGTGGGAAATAGTAAGTGATAACAGCAAATAAAGCATAAGCATGTAACCATGAAATTAACACACTAGCATAATGGCAAGTTGCACCAAAAATTGTACCAAGAGTTGAACCATTTTATTAACTGAGAAAACAAGATACATATAAATGAAGAAGAGGAACCTGGGTTTGCTACAGCAAGCTAGTCAAGTCCTAGGTGAAAATGGAGTTGCCCAAGTGTTGGAAACTACTATCCATGAGTCTTTGTGTTGGCCCAGTAAATTCTACTACTGCTGGCTAGAATGGATCGGTGTTTCGGCCCTCTAAACTGCTCAAAAAATTCCAGGAAATTAACTACAGCCTCCTCACAAGGAACCTAGAATAACCTAGAAAAATCTCACGAACCCAAGTGGCAGAAATGGTCCCGGAGTGAACTGCGCCTTTCTCCAATAATTTTGTTGTTGGCTACTAACTAGAACACAGATTTTTGCTAGAAATACTCCCAGAAAATTCTATGAAATTAACCTCGGACTCCTCTCACCAAACCCACAAAAACCAAGAAAGCGTTTGCGTTGAATCCATTGACCCCCGGTGACCCCCAACAAGTGTAAATTGCGCAATTTGGCCAAAAAACGCCCTACAATTTAGATACTGCAGAATTTGGCCCAAATTTGCCTCTAAGAAATTCTCCCTATCTCCTACAAATTTCTCCCCTCAATCACCAAGCAGATCCAAGCTCAAATGCTTCCCAAATTATGAATCTCTGCAAGTGGACAAAAGTTGTCAGTAAACCCTTGCGCAGGCCTTGGAATAGATAAATTCGATCCTCCAAAATGCAGCACTCTCGACCCTGTAAATCCCCAAGGAAAAACTCATCCTCCCTATGGATAACTCTCTAAAAATTCTTTGGCCAAAACTCCATTGTCTACTAGCTTCTCTCAGCCCCTTCGAATTTCCTTTTGCACCCTAAGAGAAGCATGCTCCAGCTAGAAATAGTATGCAATTTAGCTCCTAAATAAGCCCTGAGATGGACTCCTTCTTGCTCCCCTAGGGTGACACTCGAAGTCCACCGAAGGTAGAGGTGGAATTCTGGTTGGAATTCCTGGTGCTAAACAACACTTTTCTTCTTGTGCTAAATAGCCCTAAGAGAAGATAAAAGGTGAAATGTAATAGTCAAAAGATGATTAGCAAATTAGTCCATCCTTTTATAATTTCTCCCCATGCTTCTAGACTCCTTTTTTAATTATTATTTTATTGGTGGGGGCCATTTTCCACCAAGTGACTTTTGCCTCCATTTCAATTAAATAATAATTTGTCGCCAATCTCCAATAAATAATAATGCCACCTTTCTCCAAAATAATATTTACCCCTTTACTTAATATCACTAAAATTAGGCAAAATTCCCATGCTCACAAAATTGGGGATATTACAGTTTAACTTAGGTTAAGTTACAAAAACAACTTGCTCACATGAGAGCAAGTGTCTAAGGAGACTTTAGGCAACTTTTGCGCACCTAGACACTCAGGCTTTTGTAGAAATTAGAAGTACCTACCCGAGCTACAAACATCAACACAAGAAAGTGCAATGCTAGCTTGGGGGTGTCTTGTGGTCTCTCAGGTACATTTTCCTTCTAAGAAATGTCTTGGCTTCAGTGAGCAACATCTCAAGCTCTAGAGGGAAAGAAGAAAGTCATCATCAATACTGGATACATCCCAAGGTCAATGCTCTTCTGAAATTGGTCAACGTTCTAGGTATAGTGCCTTGAAGGGTCATCAAGTGGGGATGGACATCCTCTTTGAAGTGTTGGAGGAGTAAATCAATCCCTCAAGGGATGGTCGTTGTACCTGGGAGAAAACATTTGAAACATACCCGCAAAATCAAGTGAGATCATCATCATAGGTAAAGTAACCATAAAAGTATTAAAATGGGCCATATATAATGCAGAAGGCACTAAAGTACTTCACACAAGCATCATCTTCAAATGTCTTTCTAGCTAAGGGTATGTAAACAAGTTACTGTGCTTACATATGGGAGCGTTATCCAGAGGCCCTAATAGTTGCTTCCAACCTAAGGGGAGGAATAGTTCTTAAGCCAACACATCAATTGGTAGGTGCAAATAAATAGTGGTATGGTGGTGGATTTGCTTCATGGAAGATGCCACCATCTGTGTACCAAGTATGAAATACCATCCCATTCTTGAGCATTATAATGTGAAGAGGGAGCAATTGTGGGACTTGTTGCTGCAAAAACTAGCAGGCCTTAGAGAGGGAAGCCCTACAAAGCATAGGCTAGAACAAGAGGCAACAATGGGGTAGTGGCCCACTATCACCACACTCAAAAACCCTTGCTCTTTACAGATTTCATCGATGGGAGGAGTCCTGGTAGGAGAGAGAACACTTATAAGAGATGTTCTATGGTTAATGTGTGAAATGCTCTCGCTAGGAGCTCTTCAAGAAAAACACAACTTGGGTCCAAAGCTTCACAAGGAAGCAATTCGCTTTCTATGATGAGACTTAGAAAAGAGGACACAAGACCTAGGGTTTGATAAATTTGATGAGTGTTGGAGTAACCAAAGGCCAATTCTAGGAAAAAAGATTTCTTACAATGTATATCAGCTATGATGAGACTCATGAAAACTTCAAGGAAGCCCTTAAGCTGAAGGAAGGAAAACTAGGGTTTCCCTCTTAGGCAAACAACTAGGGCAAGGAAATTTATGCATGAAATTGAAGTGGATGCCCACCAAGAGGATAGATTTTGTGGCAAATACTATCATCTTGATGTTTAGGCTCTCCAACCACCAAAATTCCTCTTGCCTAGGGATTCACACCAAGCCCTAGTTTCCTAACTTAGTCTTGAAAGGGCCGAATTGAGAGAGAAGAAATATAGATAAAATTTGATAATGATCACCAATTGATTGGACTAATGCCTTGTCCCTTAGGAATATGGAATGAAGGATGTCAAAGATTAGCTAAAATTGTTCCCAAGGAGGTCAATATTTGATGCCCTAGCAATCAAATTTCAAGCATTTACCCACTCAATGGAAATATGGAGTTTTATAGGAGAGCTACTGGGAGTTCACTAGGACAATTCATCACATGTTATGTATGAGTAATGCATGCAACATTCATCTAGATAGCATTCAAAATTGATCTTCAACAAATTAGGGCACAATTTATCATAACCTAAAATCAATAAATCCATACATTAGACATTCAAGAAATAGATATTCAACAATAAAGTTCACTTACAAGATAAAATGCAAGATTTCCATCCATTAGACCAAAGAATAGCTCCAAATAATATCCAAGATCAGCTCCAAATATAAAAATGCATCCAAAGATCTCAAAAAATCCACAAGAAACCAAGTGTGAGTTCCTCTAAGGAGGCCGAGATTCCAATGTGTGATGATGAGAGATCACAATGACATGAGCTCTAATTTATATGTGCCATATTAAGGGCTATTTTAACCTACAAGCCCCTCAAATAATAAAATAATGGGAAAACTACAAGCAAGTTCACAAGCCCACCTTGTAGCTTTCATAAAAAAACATAAATGTCTCCACACGAGTGAGTCGAAGTGACCAAGACACTAACATCATGCTAGCGGATTGCCCTTCTAGGGCTTGCATTGGGTGCCTTGAGTGCTAAGACAAGCATAGAAGCCCTCTAAAATCATGCTCTAGGGGTTGGCCCCTAGATCTTTACCAAATCCTCTGTGGGCCCCAATTTTGGGCTTGGGGCACAAAAATGGGCCTCATGGGTCTCCTGGTGATGAATAAGCCTAATTCTACTCTAACATTGAGAGCACTGAAGATGGTGCTAGCCCTCCCATGTCTCATGGCATGAGACAAACCTCATTTGGGCCCTGGATCACTCCCTAACCCTGTAATATTGCTAAGCCGACTAGGGGCATGTTGGCCCAAGTGCATCATCCCATAAATGATATAGGGCAAAGTGCAGGAACTCTGTGGATGTTGGAGGTGCCCATGGATATGAATGATGCTCTACAATTATCCGGAGTCCCACGACCCTCAACGCATCACTTGTTGGTGTTAATATGTCCTCTGAGGACCTAGACCCCAGTTAAGTTGCCCAAACCTATAGATGGAACCACCTGCAAATTACACGCAATATCTAGTCCTGCAACTTTCACCATCAAGTACATTAGTAATTATTGCATCTAAGTGAACCAAGCTTGAAAGAAATGGGCAAATTAACACTTCATAGAAGGCTTCTCTTCCAAAATTGCAGCCTTAGTCACGTAATGGTGTTACCTCCTTAGGTAGGAGTGATTAATACACGATCCTATACGGTGTTCTCAAGCTCCTAGGGGAAGTGAAATGTCCTTGGTCCACCCCTCAATCAATAGGTTCCATGTGAATAATAATAGAACAGAGGGGAAAAGACTTTATGGCCAATTGTCATGGTCAAAGGGACTTGATATGATGGAGTACCTCATCTTAGGTGTATAGATGTGAGGAGAGAGCAATCGTGGATCCATGAGTCACCTTGACCCTTGCTTTTCCACCCCTCTAAATGCATTTTTCTTGATTTTTCTTTGTATTGTGAAAATTTGAGAATCCCCGAATCACTACTATAGCAAACTGATATTACTTCTCCTACTTGTTAACCCATGCAAGTTATTTACTGTGTTCTACTGTAAATATTGAAGTAAATACAACTGCAACCTTCACAACTTAAAATTATAAGCGGAAACAAGAAACTGAGCAAGAAAGAAATACACAACACATTACATTGTTGCTTTGGCACAAATGTCCCCAGAAAAGCCCAATGCGAGAAAACCAGTGCAGCAGCTGAGGGTTTTATTATTAAGCAGTAGTTTCTAAATAAAATCTTTGGATGCCTTTTTGGCTATCCAGTACAAAGAATATCACTGATAGAAAAATAGCGAGAAGTACTTTACACTATCACAGGCGATCCCAATTGATCCAGCCACAGAATGGCTTGCTCCTTGCGGCCTTTGGACTGCCTCTGTGCAGTCACTACGTTAGCCCAGTGTCACAGTGTCACTCTCTCTGCTAATTGATTTGCCTCCCATGAACTTTGATTTCCACCTCCTAGTCCCACACCACGGCTTCTGGCTTCAGAAATCGATTCCTCTAGTAAAAATACGGACCTCCCGAATCTCTCTCTGCCTCCTCTACTAAGTATTCCCGGATCAAGAGAAATCTCCAACCGGAACTATCCCTGCCGCTCACTGCAAAAGATCACTTCGAATTCTCTTCCCAGCAACTTCTATGCTTCAAAAAATCGATATTCTGATCTCCACTCAATGTGTCTTCCAAATGCCCATCAAGCCTCCTGTTATAATCCTTCTGTTGAGAACCAACGGCCCAAATTAAATCCTAATCAATGGCTCAGATCAATTTGGCTTGATCCTCATCTTCTTCTAGAAGTTTCACCCAAAGTTAGATTAATACCCTTAATTATTTTAATTTCCTAAGTTTAGACTTAAGCACCCATTAAAAATAATTAATTATTTTAATAAAATTGTCTCCGGGTGGAATTTCCCAAAACGGTTGTTGGGTATTATGGAATACACATGTCCAAACCTCCCTGCATATTTTGAGGCTTAGAGCACATTCGATGCTACCAGAAATCAACATGTATTACTTCTCATAGCTCAAGGAATGAGAGCTTGCTTAGTATGATGTATAGCAATTATGTGCTAAGTTGTAAGTCCCGGCCATCTTTTGCATTTTGATTTTTCTTTTGGTTTTCATGTTGCTGTTGTTGATTTTCTTAGTGCAATTAGGGTTAGCACAATATTTCTGACATTATGGTAAGTACTTTTGTCGTAGATCTTCTTTTAGCTTATTCCAATATATCATTCAGCAATTATTGTTCAGAAATTCAACCATAAAGAATTGTAGAATAGTAGATATCACAACACACAAGATTTACCCGAGGAAAACCCACTATGGGGAAAGACCCAACTTTTTTAATAGAGAAATTATTCTTGTTCAATGAGAGACACCTAGACCTATGGTCAAACTTGGTCTTCTCCTCCAATTCAAGTCACCCAATCTAACGCCGCACTTCGCTCTTGATCTTGCACTTCCAAAATTTCAACCCTCCTGCAATTGCTAGTTGCCCCAAAATTCCATCCCTGCAATAGTTGCCCCAGTAACCCAGAAATTTCAACCCCCTACAACAATTGCCCTAGAAAAATGCGAACTACAAAGAGAGAGATTACTCCATGCTTGCGAGTTTCTAGAGAGAGAGAGAGAGAGAAGAGAGAAAACTTAGCCTTCTTTTTCGTCCTTCTTCATCCTTCTTTTCCTTCGCTCACTTGCCCATAAATTGTCTTGTTTGAGAGAATGTGAATGTGTCAATGGAGGAGGTTGAGCTGCCTTTATATAGTAGTCTGTCTTGGGTGAATGGACGTGTCTCTTGGCCAGGGCTCACGCTACTTAGAGGGAAGGTGACTTGGAGTCGAAATGTACATTTCAAAAACTCAAATTTTCATTTTTTTAAAGTCGCAATGGGACTTTGACTCAAGCATTTATAAATATGCTTTACAATGATAAATACAATTACATTAAGTGACCAAATGTATGTTATAAAGACCAACCATAGTTACAAGTTCAAAACTCCCTCTTCACTAGGGAGGTAGTCATAATCATTTTCATAAATGTTTTCAAATTGAACAAATTTCTCTAAAAAAAAGGTTATCCATTATTACCAGCATCATCATCTATCATCAACATCCGCTAGTGGCCATATCTGGGGCAGTACCAAACCCATGGCAATGTCATCAGCATATCAGGACTCACTCCTCTAGACTGATCAATCCTCGAATCTCTTGGCTTCTACCTAGGCCAAATATGTTGAGACCCTCAACTAGAAAGCACTCACTCACCTTTCCTGTTGAGCTCTTTGGTCCAAGACCTCACTCAACCCCTTCCTAGTTAGTGATCGGGTCTAAATGCTGAAAGGACCTCACTCCACCCTTCTCGGTGTGTGATCAGGGTCCAGGACCTCACTCCACCCTTCTCGATGTGTGATCAGGGTCCAAGACCTCACTCCACCCTTCCTGTGAGTGATTAGGGTCCAGATGTTGAAGGATCTCACTCCACCATGCCTAGTGTGTGATCAAGGTCTAGGACCTCACTCCCCCATTCCTGGTGTGTGATCAAGGTCCACCTCTAAGAGACACTCACTCAACATTGCCTGTTGAGCCCTCTGGGTCTCTTGGACCCATTCTCCCTTCCGAGAGAATGTCCATCCGTGTTGCAGACATATCAGCACTAACTCTCAACGAGAGGGGTAATCTCCATGAGCCCCAGCTTGTCTCTGAAGTACACAAACTTGTCTCTTGGCAACGACATTGTCAGAACATCAGTGGTTTGCTCATCAATGGAGATGTACTCAAGCCTTATTGCTCTCCTCTACACCATGTCACAGATGTAGTGGTGCTTGATCTCAATATGCTTTGACCTATCATGAACACGTGATTCTTTGAAAGCTTCACACGGCTTTGATTATCGCAATGTATCACTATCAATTCCAACTCTTGGTCGAACAATCGTGTAAAAAATTTCCAAAGCCATACTGCTTTGGTACAAGCCTCATTGGCTGCAATGTACTTAGCTTCAAAAGTGTTGAGTGTGATCGACCTCTACTTCTTGCTCATCCATGATATCATAGCTGATCCCAAACTAAAGCATACTCCTGAGGTACTCTACCGATCCCCAACACTTCCTGCCCAATCAACGTTTGTATATCCCAGAAGTTGTACATCCTTGTTTGCAACATACCTCAAGCCATAATTCATTGTACCACGCAGATATCTCAAGATGTACTTTGTTGCAATCCAATGCTCATGCCTCAATTCTACTTGGAACTGGCTCAAGGTGTTCACAATAAAGCAGATGTTCGACTTGGTTTTAATCAAATATATTAACATACTAATAAGTCGTCATTACATAGATAGATCTACCAATCTGGAGTTGGAGACTCTTAACTTCTTCAAGTTAGTCACCATGGGAGTCACCATGGATTTGCAATCCATCATACCAAATCTCTGAACGATCTCTAATACATACTTTCCTTGAACAAGGAAGACTTCGCTAGGTTTTTGTCATACTTCTAATCCCAAGTAATAGTGCATCAACTCAAGATCCTTCATGTCGAACTCAGAAGCCAACTACTTCTCACACAGAATGATAAGAGGTTCGACACCTATTAGAAACAAGTCATCAACATATAATAATAAGATTACAGGTGCATTCTTCACAACCTTAAAGTAAAGCTTTGGATCAGCTTCACTCTTGGCCCTTTTCAACCTACAAACATGACTCCTCTCCATATACCTCAAATCCTTGAGCTTACTCTATGTACACCTTTTCCTTAATCACGCCATTAAGGAAAGTAGTCTTTACATCCGTTTGGTGCAGTTCCCATCCCATAGAAGCAGCAAGTGAGATGATGGATCTAATAAAGGTGTACCTGGCAACTGGAGCAAAACTCTCATCATAGTCTTCTCCCTCTTTCTGGGAGAATCCTCTAGCCATGAACAATGCCTTATATTTTTCAATACTCCTATCTACAGCATGCTTAATCTTGTATATCCACTTGGAAGTCACCACTAACTTCCCTTCAGGCCTTGGCATGATTTCCCAAACATCATTCTTCATGATTGATTGGTACTCTTCATTCATTGCCTCCTTTGAAACCTGCTCACTAGCTGCTTCTTTATATGTGGAAGGTTCTTCATCAATGAGTTTTGTCATGAGAGCTACATAACTAGAGAACCATTTAGGTTTCTTCACCTCTCTGGATGTGCCATCAGGAGCTGCATGTCCTTATGCCTTTTCTAATATGGATCTAAGCCATGCTGGTCTCTTCTTGACCTCTAAAAATATGACTGGTTCTGCTAGATCTTGAGGCCCTTTCAGCCTTCTGGCACATTTTGTAGAACTTGAATGCTCCTCCCTTGAGGCCTCCTGCTTTACTTCATCCAAAGAATCTACAGAGACTTCCTCAGACCTCCAATATGCCACTTTCTCATCGAAGGTGACATCTTGGCTGACCTCAATCCAACACTGCTCTGGAATGTATATTCTGTGGCCTTTGAAGATTCATTATATCCAACAAATATGTCTTTCTTTCCTGAAGGCTCAAGCTTGTTCCTCTTATCCTTAGGAACATGAATATATATAGTACAACCAAAGCTTCTCATGTGCTCGACCTCTAGCTTCCTTTTAGTGAAAGCTTCTTCTGGAGTCATACCTTCCAGGACTTTATGAGGACTTTGATTTTGAATGTACACAGTTGTCTGTAATGCTTCACCCCATAAGAACAATGACAAGTCCAAGTCATGCATCATGGCATTAACAGATTCTTCAATGGACCTATTCTTTCGTTCTGCTACACCATTTTGTTATGGATTATAGGGTACAATTAGCTCTCTCTTAATCCCATCTTTCTTGCAGAAAGCAACAAGCTCCTTTGAGGTGTATTCTCCTCCATTGTCAGATCTCAATATCTTGATCTTTCTACCTATCAAGTTTTCCACTTCAACATTTAATTCGTGGAACTTGTCAAATACTTCGTCCTTAGTCTGCAAGAGATATAACCATGTCTTACAAGATAAGTCATCAAAAATTGTCACATAGTACAGCGAACCACCAAGCAATTTTATAAGCATCAGACCACATACATTAGAATGAATCAGGTCCAACGCTTCCTTAGATCTGTTATCACTATTTGGAAATGGTTTCTTGATGTTCTTCCCAAGAGCACAGCCTTTACATACACCATTTTTTATTTGCAGTTCAGGTACCTCTAACACTATTTGACTCAAATCAGGTAATGTTCTAAAATGAAGATGTCCATACCTTCAGTGCCATAACTCACTTGGATTTATTTCGTCATGTACTAGTGCTTGATCTGGTTGACTTACAAGTTTATATAGTCTCCCATCACGAATCCCAATAACCCTAGCATCCTATGTACTAGAGCCCTTGGAGAAAACGAGTACTTTGCCATCCACAAAAGCAACTCTATCTCATTTATCTTCTAAACAAGAAACAGAGACAAGATTCTTTTTCAAACCTGGTACATAGTGAACGTTGTTGGGATGTACATTGTTACCAGATTCTAGCGCTACGAACACCTTTCCAACTCCTTTGACTGCATAGTTTTTGTTGTCTCCCAGTTCAACCCTTTGAGACAACTTATTTTCTATCATACTTGAGAGATTCCCACATTCTCCGGTCATGTGCCTTGATGCTCCACTATCTACCAGCCACATGTCATCATCCTTGAACTTTTCTTTTCCTACACCATCTTCTAGTTCAACAGCCTTTCCTTTCACAATGTCCAAAACCTTGTTCTTGGCAAGAAGAATATCTATTCTAAATTTCCAAGCTCTGAAATTAGATGCTCCCTCTAGCTTGTTTTCAAATTTCATAGAGGAAGCCATAGAAACCAATCTACAAGAAGAACTTGAATAAAATGCTTTCTAGGGTTTTGTCAAGGTGAACTCAATGTCCCCTTCTTCCTTCACCAAAGCTCTGATACCATGTTGATTTTCTTAGTGCAATTAGGGTTAGCACAATATTTCTGAAATTATGATAATTACTTTTGTTGTAGATCTTCTTTTAGCTTATTCCAATATATCATTCAGCAATTATAGTTCAGAAATTCAACCATAAAGAACAGTAGAATAGTAGATATCACAACACACAAGATTTACCCTGGAAAACCCACTATGGGGAAAAACCCAACAACTTTTTCAATGGAGAAATTCTTCTTGTTCAATGAGAGACAAACCTAGACCTATGGTCAAACCTGGTCATCTCCTCTAAGTCAAGTCGCCCAATCTGACCCTACACTTCGCTCTTGATCCTGCACTTCAAGAATTTTAGCCCTCCTGCAATAGCCAGTTGCCCTAGAATTTCGGCCCTGCAACAGTTCCCCCATTAACCCAAAAATTTCGGCCCCTTGTAATAGTTGCCCCAAAAAAATGCGAACTATAGAGAGAGAGATTACTCCACACATGCAATTTGCTAGAGAGAGAGAGAAGAGAGAAAACTCAGACTTCTTTTTCATCCTTCTTCATCGTTCTTGTCCTTTTCTCACTTTCCCATAAACTTTCTTGTGTGAGAGAATGTGAATGTGTCAATGGAGGAGGTCGAGCTGCCTTTATATAGTAGTCTATCTTGGGTGAATGGACGTGTCTCTTGGCTAAGGCTGACTTGACGTGGAGAGAAGCCAACTTGTCACTTTTGGAGGCAAAATTTACTTCAAAAAATTCAAATTTTCAAAAAAAAATTAAGTTGCAATGGGACTTTGACTCGAGCATTTATATATATGCTTTACAATGATAAATACAATTACATCAAGTGACCAAGTGTACATTATGAAGACCAAACATAATTACAAATTCAACAACCACCATACGCTCTTTCTATTTATTTTAGTTGCATCAACCTCCCAAGGTGCATTTCCAAGCCCTACCTAGGTATGAGGATGTGTGGGTGCCAAATCCCAGAGAACCAATGGTCAATTGAACCTAGACAAGGGAGGTGGAATAGGGACTCATAATGTAAGATGGAATGTGGTGAGTATGGAATAGGGAGAGATGGGGCTACACTATCTCAATCATGACTTCCCAAGCACTGTCCCTTCCTAAAGCCATGGGTCATTAGGGGAAGTCCCACTGGACTAGGATTAAAAATTAACCCCCCATTTAATGTGACGGAACGAGATCACGATTAAGACCCTTCTTCCTTCCAAGTTACCCCATAATCCATGCCAAAATGCCCAAATACAAACAAGCATAAGCACTCGATTGCAAAATGAATAAAGTGCCTTCTAATCAAAAACCCACTTTCCAAAATGTCCTCTTGGAAAAATGGGCAAGGAGACATATGACTGATGCAGTTGGCGAAGATATGAATGGCACGTCACATCAGCTACAAGGTGGTTGTCAAGGATTGCTGACTGTCGACTAGAAGAGATGAATAGGAAAAAAAAATTCTCTTAGGGGTCACCCACTTTTGGTGTGTAACAGGGCTTGAGTTAACCTTTTCCTCAACCTATTTTTACCACTCCTCTTGTGCACCTTTTTTTCATGGATTTTATTTTTCTTGCATAGCTTTGGTTACAACCTTTCATCTATGCATCTTTTACTCGCTAAAGATAATGCAGTTTATTGCTCATCGGGGTTGGGATATTAAAGTTCCTTTCATTTTGATTTTCTTATGCATTAGCTAGGAACTGGTTGAGGGCTAATGAGGGGGCTAGAGCTCAAACTAGGCTCTTGTCCATGTACTTTACTATATCCCAACCAATTTTTTGTATTTTATCATAATGGCTCATGCTCTTTCTTTTCTTTTGTTGCATCAACCTCTTAGGGAAAAGTTTTTAGGGCCCTACTCTGGAATGAGGAAAAAAAGGAACCAATATTGGTGATAAATAACAATCAACCAGAAGATGGGATGTGGATATAGGGTATAGGTGGTAAAAGAGAAAGTGTTAAGTATGGATTACCATGGACACACAACATCAATCAGTGCCTCCCATTTCTCCTAGACAATGGGAAAAAGGCCTTAAAGAAGGTCACATTGGACTATGGGTTAGGGATAACCACCAAGGTGAAGCATGGGAACAAGAATATAACTGAAAGTGGTCTATCATTCAATTCAACATGTGATCCATACTAAAATGATCTCAAATAATAAATGAAAGCACTTGATTATAAAAATGGTTAGTGTACCTTATAATGGATGACCCATCTTCATCTAATAAGTAAGCCAGATGTCATAAAGGCTTAAAGCACTAACCAAAGCATGGATGGAGGGCCTTCGAGGCTAACTAATTGTAGATCATCATAGGGCTTCTCGCTTTCAAGTTGATCAAAATGACAGAAAATTTTTCTCCTACAGGTTGGGTGGGTAACAGGTCCTAATAACACAAAGATGCCCCCATGAGTAATCATGTTACATGATCCCCCCTAATGATGACTCCAATTTTATTGTTAAAATAATCTATTTATAATCCAAGATTGAAATAGATGCCTTCTACATGCCCACATGCATGTTATCAAGATTCTCTACACTAATTTTGAGGTCAGCAATATATAACATCCAAAGAGGATAATTAAATTCATAATTGAATAATATAAACTAATAGTAAAATAATGTTTATCCAACAACAATAATCTACAACTTGTAAATAGTAAAATTAGTACTATAATGTTCAGGTAAACATTAAATGGTATTTGATACTAATGAAAGAGCACTGAACCAATAATAAATAACAATATATGTCAAGCAGGTTGTGGTTGTGAAAAATTCATCTATCACAGCAACTGGAAATTGTTTTCCTAATTGCTAATTTATTTAACAATTTATTTCCAGTTTGCTACAACAAATACCAAATAATTCACACTGTGATTTTCACAAATAAATATCGCGGAAGAAAAATAGCGTTGGAATATGAGAAAATCTAGCACACACACATAATAAAAATGACAGTTATTTTTGGACACATATCCCCGAAAAAACCCAACTTGGGAAAACCGGTGCAGCAGCAAGGGTTTTATTACTATGCTTTGGATGTCGAAACTGACTATCTTGCAAAGAAAAACACTGGCAAAACTTTAGTGAGGAATTTTCCTCACCCCATAGACAAATCTGGTACTAAACACTAGCCTCTAAAACCCTATACGTCTTTCCCTGCATCACCCTTTGTGTGGGCTCTAAGCAAGTGCAAATTCGTATGGCTTGGATCTCACACTGTGCTGCCTCTTCTGCTTGCCACTAACTCTGGAAATGTTTCTCCTGACCTCTACAAAATTCTTCTACCACCGAAACACTAAATTGATGTCCTGAATCTGCAATTTGAACTGCCTCTAGAGGCTATTGCGCAATTCCTGCATCAGCCTCACTATGGCTCTTCTGCCTCTCTGCAAATGCACTTGCTAGATCATGAAATATTCCTCCAGCCTCACTGTCTCTGCCCCTCACTATCTCTATTTCGATCTCTAGTTCTCTGGCAACTGTTGTTTCTCTCTAGAAATCGAACTGCTGAAGTGTGTTCTCCAAGTGCCCATCGACTTCTTATAATCCTCTGTTGGGACTCCAACGACCAAGATTAAATCTTAATCAAGGACTAGGGCTAGGATCATCTTGAAGTCGATCCATATGAGTTTCTAGACTATTCTCACCTTGACTTAATTAATTCTAATTAATTAACCATATTCCCTAAGTTTAGACTTCGGAAATATTTTAAAATCGGTTAATAATCTAATTAAGCCATCTCTAGGTGGAATTTCCATAAACGTTTTCTGGGTTTTGGAGATCTCATGTATTCTAGCCTCTTCACCAAATTTCGTGGCTAGAACACATCCGATGCTACAGAAACTAACACTCCCTCTTAGCAAGGATTGTGTTCCCTCTGGTGTTACACATCCTGCCACAACGCTTTGTCTCTGTATCACCCCCTATCACGTTGTTGATGTCTGGCTGTTGCTGCCCACCAACTACTGTGCAACTCTGATGCTACATCTATGTTGTTGCTGACAGTGTTGTACTGCTACCAACTCTGCATCTTCACTACAACTCCCTCTCATTTGTTGTTGCTGCAATTGCAACAACTGCAACTGAGAAGCATTTGAAATACTAAATCAACTGTGTTCAGTTACTAGTATGATGCCTCTGTCTCCCGAGCCTCTGACTGTTACTAGCATCTGCACTGTCACTGAAGAATCTGCGTTGCTACCAACTCTGCACTGAGCCACCTGCTTTGTTGTCAACACTGTACTACGCTCCTCATCCTCTGACTGCCACTGATCCATCCTACTACTGAATATTGTGTTGGGTGTGGAGCCTGATTATCTTCTATATTCAAAAGTACCGCCACATTGGACCCCAGTTCAAAATGGGGGCGCAACGCCGCCCGTAAAATATTCGTTGCAAGGGGAGTCCAGGGGGGGCGGCTGCGACCTTTGGGAGCCCCCCCTGGCGGGGGGTTTCGGGGCCAGCGCCCCCGAAGCTTAAAACAAATGTAAATTTGCCTTGTAAAAGTATAGTAATTTCTAGTCAATCTGGGCCGTTCATTAGGCAAATGATCGACGATAGAAATTATGTTTAGTTTTAGGGTTTTTGCCCTAGAAGGCAACCCCTCTCTTTGTATGAGGGCATTGTATTTGAGGCTGTGAGATAGATGTGTATTCTGCATGAGCGAGAAACAGAGAGGTGAGATTGTGAGAGAAGACAGAGGATATTACAGCGGATTTGCTGTAGGTTGTGTCTCTTCATTTTCCTGGATAATAGAAAGGAAGGACTAGCTGTTCGGGGTGGACGTAGCCCAAACTGGGTGAACCACGTATATCTATGTCTCTCTTGTTTTGTGTGTTTTCTGTGTTTATATTTCTGCAATATTTTATGTGTTCCATTGCTCTGTAATATATAATATTCTAACATATTGTGGGCCCCCGTAGCAAGGTGATGATCCATGAGCTGGACTCCTCAAGGACCCTACCCAATCTCTGTAGCTCTCTGGGGCTACGCCGCTACAGTACCAAATCACCCCACCTCACTCCTAGAGGTATGTCTGCGAACATAGCAAACTCTTCCTCTATCCTAAAGGAAAGTTTGTCTATTTCAGCGAATGTTGCCTGCTAGTCCTGCTTCTCTGACTTGTCCTTCTTCCTAAGAGGACATTAGGTACTATAGTGGCCAAACTCACCACACCTAAAGCACTTGGACCTTCAACTGGTCCTTCTTATTCTTCTTTTGCTCCCCCTGCCCATCACTGGAACCCTTCGATGCAATGGCCACATTCTCCTCTTCCTTCATACCCTTCGATTCGTTGCTATTGCTGCCACTGACGAGCTCTTAAGCAAATCTCGCCTCATCTTCTCCTGTTGTAGATCGGCCCACATCCTGTCCCATCTGAGTAGCGTGTATCTGCCCAATATGCTTTGGACAAAAACTTGCCAATCCTCTGAGACACTGTTTAGTGCCAACCATACTAGCTTTGATAGTTGAGGTGTTGCCCCAACAAATGCAAGCTAATCTCGAACCTCCTAAATCCTGGTGAGGAAGGGATGTATGCCTTCTCCCTTCTGCATCCTGATGCATATGAGCTTCTCTTCCACAAACATCTTTCGTTGCTTGGAAGAATTCCGATATAGCATGGAGAGAGCTACCGACATCTCTTTGGTTGTGTTTTTATTTGCCAGATGTGAGAATATATGATCTTGGACTCCATCCAAGATCAACCACTTCACCCTTGCCATCTTCTTCCTGTATTCCTTGAGTTGATCTGCATCCTGGGGAACTTCGACCACAATATCTATGTAGGCTTTCAGGCCATATTCATCTAGAAGGAAGGACATCCTAACCTTCCAAATGACATAGTTGGAGGCTTCCTCCAACCTATCCTGATTTCTAAGCCTTGTTGTGGCCAGGTCTGAATTTGTCGAAAACTCCCTCTTTCCTTCTACTCGGTTGCTGCTCTGCTACTCGCACTCTCTCCTAGAATGCGCAGACCTGCTAGCTGCTACTGCTAATTTGCAACTAGAAATTCGAACTTCTAAGACTCGAAGTTCCATGAGAGAAATTTTCCCTCCATTGTCTGTGTTTTTCTCTTCCACCCTACAATGATTCTACAACTACAAAACCCTCTGCGTCCAACCAAAAATATGCTCAGCAAAAATCTGAGTCGTTGTTGCTCCCTCTAACTGCTGGAATCACCATCTTGGGCAAATCGAATTTTTCTACCAATCCTACATTGAAAAATCGAACTCCTGCCTCAACAATTCAACCTGCCTATCAAGGAATTGCACGGCCTCTGAGAATTTTAGTATTTTGTTCCCTCTGAATAGTGAAATTCTCTCCTCCGCTTGTAAGCTTCCCAGTTAATCACTCAGGCTCTGATACCATGTGAAAATTTCATCTATCGCAGCAACTGGAAATTATTTTCCTAATTTTCAATTTATTTGTAGTTTGCTACGGCAAATAATTCACACTATGATTTTGACAAATAAATATTTCGGAAGAAAAATAGTTGGAATCTAAGAAAATCTAGCACACACATAATAAAAATGACAGTTACTTTTGGACAAATGTCCCCAGAAAAACCCAACTTGGGAAAACTGGTGCAGCAGCTAGGGTTTTATTATTATGCTGCAATGAAATTTGAGTACAATAATCTGGATGTCGAAACTGGCTATCCTGCAAAGAAAAACACTAGCAAAAATCTAGTGAGGAATTTTCCTCACCCCACAGACAAATCCGGTACGGAACACTAGCCTCTAAAACCCTCTATGTCTTGCCCTGCGTCACCCTCTGCATGGGCTCTGTGCAAGCACAAATCCGTACGGCCTAGATCTCACACTCTATTGCCTCTTCTACTTGCCACTAACTCTGGAAATTTTTCTCCCTGCCTCTACAAAATTCTTCTACCATCGAAACACTGAAATGACTTCCCGAATCTGCAAATCGAACTACCTCTAGAGGCTACTACGTAATCCCTACGTCAGTCTCACTATGGCTCTTTTGCCTCTCTGCAAATGCACTCGCCGGATCTAGGAATCTTCCTCCAGCGTCACTATCTCTGCCCCTCACTATCTCTGCTTCAATCTCTAGCTCTCCGACAACTGTTGCTTCTCTCTGGAAAACGATATGCCAAGTAAATCAAACTGTTGAAGTGTATTCTCCAAGCACCCATCGACGACTTCTTATAATCCTCTGTTGAGACTCCAACAGCCAAGATTAAATCTTAATCAAGGGCTAGGATCATCTTGAAGTTGCTCTGTTGAGTTTCTAGACTATTCTCACCTTGACTTAATTAATTCTGATTAACTAACCATATTCCCTAAGTTTAGACGAGGGAAATATTTAAAAATCAGTTAATAATCTAACTAAGCCATCTCCATGTGGAATTTCCAGAAACGATTTCTGGGTTTTAATATCTCATGTATTCTAGCCTCTCCGCCAAATTTCGTGGCTAGAACAAATATGATGCTACAAAAACTAATAGTGGTCAAGTGGCTAAGACAAAGCATTTTTAGTGTTGAAACATGGGTTCCAAACCCATTGAAGAATTGTTGTTGTGTTAATGTTGCAAATGGATTCATACCACAGCCAAGACCATGTGCACATACCAACAACCTTGATAGATTATGGGTGTGGCATATATGAACAGAAGAGAGTCGAGACCAAGTGCAACTCTTGGGTGAATTTGGTCAAATAGATACCCCTCAATCACAGCATCTAAACAGGATGTAGGCCAAAGTCATTAACAAAGGGTCACTCACCAAGCCAAATAATAATAACATATGATTAAAAATACAGATAATCAAAGATTTTTATCACAGCCATTATTTTCAATGCGGCTTTAAGAGTGTGTCCCCCCCTCTGTATGCATGTCTATGTTGAGATATGGATTCATCCATGTATGGATGTGCATACCTCAATGGGAGATGCTAGGTAGACCCCCCTCCCAAGTGCAATGGAGGTGGCCTTCCTAGGCCATCAACCTTCTTGATCATCGATTGACCCCGCCCAGGTAAGTATGGATGCACATAACTATACAAAGACATCAGTATGTATGCATGTCTGCAATCAGGTATGGAGGCATGTATGCATGCATTCAAATACATATATTAGGGATTTAAGGAAGCTGAAATTGACCACAGAGAAACACAGTAACATGAATTGCAAATAGTGAATGCAGGTCCCAAAGATATCTTAAAGGCCTTGGAGTTGCTGAGAGCATGACAGGCAAGCTTTTCGAAACAAAAAGGCCCTGCAGATTTTATTATTTTAAGTTTTAACTCCTAAACTCACATTCCAAAGATTATATTAATGCCCATTTTACTGTCTCCTGATAAATATTTTTGCCTCTCTCATAGGAAGAATCAGATCTGTATTCTATGAAAGCCAAGCGTTTTTTACGTTGGTTCATATGACACATTGGTTTTAAGGTATATTTCTTCATATCATATGAACTTAGGGAAAGATATGAAATAAGGCCACCAATTGATACACCATGATAAATAATTAAAGATAACATTTTTATGAATCTTAATCAAGCAATAAATTATTATTCTGTGCATACATAGAATAGAGATCAGTGCAATGACAAGCAGATAATGTTTGGCAGGACACAACATAGACACTTACCACAAATACCATCATTGACTCGAGATGACGACATTAGAATTGGTGCATGCCCAGTGTTCGTGCAATAGAATTTGCCTTCCGGACAAGCTGATGTTCCTACAAAATATAAAATTTATGGAGCATGTCTCAGGACCAATATTTACTTGAGCTTTAATGTTACTGTCGTAAAAGACAACATAAAATTTGCTACATTAACCTTCATTGTTCATGCCACATGCTACCATTGACGAGACAAAAGCTCGCCTAAAATATAAAACAAATATTTAAATACATCACTCTCCTCATGTGGAGAAGCCTACATCACCACCCTCATTTGTAAATCATTCACTCAAGTTATTAATTGAAAAAAGCGTAAGAGAAATCTTTCTCTGGAGCAGTTTTCTTGTTCATGTGCTCAAGCATTACAACAATCTTTCTTGTGTACATCATTTAAGTGTTGTTTCTTTTCAGATGTATTTGTAGCACAGCTGGATTAGGATTTAACAAAGATTTCATTGTAGATCCACTATCTTCTGATCTCAACATGGTATCAAAGCTAGTGCGGACTCTTCTTTCTGTATCCAGCATTATTTCAGAGTTATTCCAGCTCTGAAACTAGGTTTCTGGAGCTGTTTTAGCCTTTAGGGTCAATTCAGGTCTGAGACTAAGATATCAGCACTCACTTTTTGGAGCAAACAGTTTTCACAATTTTCTACCTTCTCTTCCACCAGGGCCCTCCTTCCTTGGTTCTTGGTCCGCCTTTATCATCAGATTTGAGGGGTTATTTTGTAGAATTGTGCCCTCTTTTAGTGCAACACTCTCCTTTTTTCTTCTTACAACCAATCTATTGCAGGTTTTAAGGGCAGCCCTAGCGTTATGGATGGAGAAAGGCAGGTTTATCATCTTCATGGAACCAAATACCATATGTGGGCTGATCAAATGACATCCCTTCTTCATAGCAAAGATTTATGGATGTATTTGGAGAAACCGCTTCCACCTGAAGATGATGACAGTTATCATCTAATATATTTGAAGAAGGATGAAGCCCTAGGGTTGATCTCACTTTATGTGGACTCTGAAGTCAAACCTTGTTCATCACACCAAGTGAAAGAAGAGTGTGAAGCAGATTTGAGATGCATTTATTTGGCATAGAGAACACGACTCAAGTCAATCATTTTGAAACCGAGCTCTCCAACCTCAAAATGGAAGATTTTATTTTCAAGGAGGATATTACCAACTTCAAGAACCTAAAGATTGATGATATTGTTACATCTGGTGGCCAATGTAAACGAGATTCTAAAAATATCAGCATTGTCCTTGAAGCCTTTCTTGTGCATTCAGAAATTTTGCTATCGTCTCTTACAACATTCCTGTTTTTCTCAAGGCACCTGCCTTGCTTACTTTAGAGGATATGTCTTCTAAGTTCTAACCTTATCTAGCATCCCTTATTAACCTTTCTCTTGCACTTAAAAATTTTGCAATTATTTTTTACAGCATTCCTCTTTTTAAGACACCTACTTTGCCTGCTTTAAAGGATATGTTTTCTAACTTTATCCAACATCAAGTCACCTTGAGGAGTAAGGCTGAACTAACCTCTAGAGAACAAACCCATTCTAAGGCTTCTACCAGTACCTCATACATACTTGAGTCTACAGGAGATACTTCCAAATCTTCAAAGAAAAAGAGGATGACCTGCATTTACTACCATAAGGGTATCATTCTTTCAAAAAAAAGTCCTCTTTGCCTTTAAAAGATTGAAGAAATTGCTCGGCAAATAGCTGGCAACAAGGCCCTCTTTGGAGAAAAGGCCGATAACGCTGCACATTTAGCTGCGCACTCTAGTTTATGGTCTTCCACCTTTTCATGGGAATGAAATGCAGATCTTGGGGTAATTAGAAATATGACAAAACACAAGCATCTTCTCTCCCACTATAGTATCAACATAAAGATGAGCAGGTACCTACTGATCATGACTCAACTCTTCAATGCTCTCTTTGAAGAAAATACCAATAACGCTACAGATTTAGCTGTGCATTGTCGTTTACAGTCTTCCACCTCTTCACAGGATGGATTGCAGATTATGGGGGAAACTAGTTACTAGACAGATGACAAAACATAAGCAACTTCTCATCCACTATAGTGATCATCATAAAGGTGAACAGGTAACTATCAATGACGACTCAACTCTTCCAGTTTCTAGTTTTGGCACTATTGTTAATGATAATGTTAACTATGGGGATGTTCTTCATGTCCCTGGAATGGGACCAAATCTATTATCCATTTTTTGCATCACACACACCAATAAAAAGGTGGAATTTTGGCCAGAAAAATGGGTTGTTAAAGACATAAATTGCAGGATCAAAGTTGTTGCTTGTGAATATTGTTATGAATACAAACATATGTACAAGTTGCGGAAATCCTCTTCACCCCCAACTTTGAATAAATGCATTGCAATGGTGGCCAATGAAGATGATGACAGCAAGATATGGTACGTTCATCTTGGTCACATCAATTATAGGTCTTTGAGACATGAGTTGTTGTTGCCTAACTGAGGTTCTTCCACAAATGAGCCCTCTTAACCGTGATGTTTGTGAGGCATGTGCGATGGGTAAACATCATCGTGAGTCCTTTCCAAAGGACAACTCAAGGCATGCCTCTAAGCCCCTTCAATTGATTCATAGTGACATTTGTGGTCCCATGGTCGCTTCTTCTCTTGAGAAGCCAATTACTTCCTCACTTCTGCTGATGATTATTCCCAGTTTCTATGGGTCTACACCATTAAATCCAAGGGTGAGGTGTTTGGCAAATTTCATTAGTTCAAAACTCTTGCTAAAGCTCAGTGCAAACAGAAGATCAAGTGTCTCCAGACTAATGGAGAAGGTGAGTACATTAGTAATGCTTTTCAATAGTTTCTTCACTCTCGTGGCATTTCTTGGCAAAAGATTGTTCCTTATACTCATAAACAAAATGGAGTGGTTGAGTGTAATAATAGTGAAATCATGAAAATGGCTTTTTCTATGCTTTATTACCAAGATATGACATTGCCCTTGGTTGAGAAATCCTTTAGGGCAGCATAGTTAGGGTTTTTATTATGTTGATTTCTCTTTCTTTGATATTTTCTTGTGAAGTTTCTTATTAGTTCTTCTTTCCAATTATTAAGTTTGTATCATCAAGACAAATGCCAAACAATGAGGATCACAAACACAAAAGAAAACACAAGATGTAGGGCACTCAACTAGGGAAAAACCCCACTTCTAGTGGAAAACCTAAAAATTCTTCTTCTCCTCTTTAGGATCAAAATCAAATGAGACAACCTTGACCCTTGACCAAGACAAAGACTTTATCTCCATTCATCAAGCCAGCCCAAAAACCAAAAATTATTCTTCTCTTCTTTAGGATCAAATCAAATGAGACAACCTTGACCTTTGACCAAGACAAAGACTTTATCTCCATCCATCAAGCCAGCCCTCAAAAATTTTCCTTCAAGACAATGCAGAATCAAGTAGGCCTTTGGTCCATCAAATTAATCAATTAGGGCTTCAGTCCTTCTGCAATTCGGCCTGCAATCATAATCTTGTACCTTCATCCTACAGTACTTCAATCCTTTCACACGTGTGACAAAAAGACAAACATTAGGTTTCCTCCTTCTTTGTTGGGCTTTCCTTCACTTCTTGCTATGAGATAAGCTCTTATTTATGATATTCGCACTTCCTCCTTTCTTCTATAGTTGCATATCCAAGTGATGCAAAATAGGTTGAGTAGCACCTCTTATTTATAGTGGTTGTAGCTTTATTAGTGAGGCCGACTTGATGTGTTTGATGTGCTTGAAGCCAACTTGATGGAGGGGTTTACATGACCAAAATAATAACTCTTTCTTCACTTAAGAAGCCCAATAAGAGTCTATTACATCATGACTCAAATATTGACTCAAGACACAAACCCTAGAAGCCTTCAATGGAGGATTTGACCTAGAAATGAAATAAACAATGCATGAAACTCATGCTTATAAATAAATTTTCTTTTATAAATAATTTTTTATTTTCTTTTATAAATAATTTTTATTTTCTTTCTTTTCGACAAATACGTTACATCATGACTTAAGTACAATTATGAAGACCGATACTAGTTACATTCTTCAACACTCCCTCTTAACTCAGGAGGTATTCATAATTGTTTAACCGGTACATGGTTAACCTCAATTTGAAATGTTCCAAGAAGAATACAACAAAGAATACAACAGCATACGCAATGCTTGGGATACACTCACTGCCAAGGTATCCTCCCAACAGGGACTAAGATGTCATCTAGGAATTTGCCACTATAGGTACCATCAGGTTACAGCCCTAGTATCCATCCAACAGGATACCATTTTGGCCTCCATGCCTTGACACCAACCCTTACAGGGATCCAAGTATCAACACTAAATCGAAGCTCAAACCAACACCCTCCCTCTGGGATCTAGACATAACTGAGATCTCAATACCAGGCCACAATGTCCTCCCAAGTACCACCATACAGGCAGTTTTATGGTACTTCATCTCTCCCTCTCAACCAAATTAGAGACACTTATCAATACACCAACTTTTCAGGAAGAGATTAACACATCCACCAATTTGAGCATGCTCCTAAAACTAACTTCTTGTAGGTAAGAGATTTCATCAACACATCGGCTACTTGTTTATTTGTTGGCACATATTGTAGCTTCACGATCCCAACCAATATTCAAACTTCCAATATACGTGTTCTTGTATGCTAGCAAAATCTTCAGGCTCTTCAACTATTCTGATGTTGCTTAGGTCATCACAATATTTCAAACATATCTCGATGGAAACTTCCTTCTTCAACTTCTCCAGCAACACAGAACTCAGCCTCAACACTTTTCAAAATATCCAATTCTTGTTCCTCCAATCACAAAAACAACTTTATTAATCACAAATAACCATTTGTAGTGCTTTAGCCTGTCTCTGATCTTCATTCTTTCTTCATAGTCTTCATTATAGCTGTCACAACATGTCCTCCCTCTGAACTGGGGAGATATACACCTAGAGATTTTTCTTACTAGGAGATAAATCCATCAACAACTCATCCACATAGGCTCTATCATCACATCATCATAGAACCTCAACTTTCCAAAACTTTATTCCTTCATATAAGGTCATTTATCAATTATCAGTGTAAACTTTAATGTCATCGGGATTCTTACAGCTCCCTCTTTCCATCATGCTCAACCTCATCATCAAGTTATTATTAAGTATGAGGTAGGTAAGCATCTTCAACATCTTGAAGACTATGTACCTACAAATCTTCAACAAGTACAACCAAGCACAAATATAGAGTATGAAGTCAACTATAGGGTTAGCATGTCATCACAAGGGGAGCATAATAAATTAGACTCTAGATATCAAAACCTAAATCTAGTTAGGTTTACAATCAGCGAGGGTCACACCTTTCATGCCTTAGACCATCGCAATCAATTTTGCTAGGGTTTTTATCACAAACCCTAGATTTCTTCATCAAGACTAAAGCCTTAGATATTAACAACTAATTCAACAATAGCGAAAGCATTATTACATCTAGGGTTTTATTATCATGCCTTAGAAACTTATATCAATCTCTACTAAGGTTTTTGTCGTAAACCCTAGATGCAAACATCAAACTTCGATGTTAGATATACAACAATTTTGACCAAGCTAGGGTTTCAATCATACGGAAGCACATACACCTAGGGTTTAATTCCTAGGATCTTTCATTAACTATTACAAGGGTTTTGACATAAACCCTAATTCATCAAACCCTAAAAATCTAGGGTTTAATCATATAACCTAGACATCAACAACAAACCCTAAAAGGCTAGGGTTTCATTTCAGGTGGGTAAATAGTTATAGCACTTTGTGCGTGCCTCGTCTTCCTAGCTTCGGCAAATAGGGTGGCACCTGTAAGATCCTAGTGATACTAATAAGAAATTCATAGGGCAAGGAACGAAGTAAAGGGATTTCTTTGGTGTATGCTCGTAAGTAAAGGGTGAATACATGTCCTCCCGTACCTACTTCTAAGATTCTTAAAGAAGGCAAGTGTGAAAAGCATATTGTGGCTGGCTCTGTCTGTTTGGGTCCTATTAGTTGAAGCCTTTCCATCCATACCAAGGAGGCTCACTCTCTAATGGACTATAATAAGCCATCTGGCAGTTGTTCAACGATATAAGTAGGATTTCATTATATGTTCTAGAATTTATCAACAAACCCTAAGTAGGTTAGGGTTTAATAGTGAACCCTAAAGATTAGGGTTTTACCAAGGTGAGCAAAGATAGAAAGTATGACAAGGGTTGATTTGATTCAAAGATTAATCATCCTGAACAAGAATCTTGATGATTCAAAACCCTAGACATGAGAGAGTTAGTAATGCAAATCAAATTTCAAAATGTTTGTACCTTTTAATATGCAGAAGACTAGCTACAAATCATGTGGTCTTAAACATACCTTGAGTTTCTCTTTTTACAAACCTTGTAAGGTTTCCTTATTGAAGGGCTCCCTCTGAATCTAGCCACAATCTTTCCTTTTAGAGTATACCTGCAATATTCATCGACAAGCACAACCAAAATATACATGTGCAATAGCGTGATGATTATCTAGGGTTTCCATTATCTTTTAAAGAATGAATTCCTAGGGATTCAATTTCATTCTTGCCAAGGATTGCCATATTTCATGGACTACTTACGAACCCTAGACATTATGAGATAGGGTTTCTAGGAGGGAATAAGCGAATGAGGTTTTCATATGTACTATCTAGGGTTTTGCAATCCCTAGATATAATGAGAACTTTCAAACCCTAGGACACACAAGCAACTAAACCTTAAAATATGAACATGCCATACATACCTCAAGATTACATACCTTAGACTTCTATGATTGGAAGATTAATATTCCATTGGGCTTGTTGTTCTTCTTGCAAGTTGAAGACATATTGTTAGATGACTAATACATAAAGAGTAATAACAATACTTACTTGAATTTGATGAGGACTTCAAGTTGGCCTGCTTTCTCTTGACTGTAGTAGAGGCTTCTAAGAAGGTGCTGCTACAAGTCTTCAAATAGACTGCTTCCTTTAGAGATAATATGCTTGCTCAACGATAGAACTTTCTTTAATAGGGCTAGACACCTATTCCTCAAGGAATGTAGACCTTCCTTTTCAATGTTTCACAAATTGCAAGATTGATGGATTGTTCTTTTGGATAGGGCTTCTTCAAACAAAGATATCGGTCTTGTGATCCTACTTCAAAAGTTGGCTTCCTTTATCATTTTTGTGGCTTGGCCTTTCCAATATATATCTATACAGAACTGCGTCCTTCTACCACAAGAGTCTTGGCTCCTTTTTCAAGTGACTACAAATTAGTAACAGGCCTTCCAAAAACAGGTCCTAAATACCTCAAACAGTTTGGTCTTAAGTCTTTTGACAAGTGTTCCTTTTTGCTTTCTGTGAGGGCTAATTTTAGTCCACAAAAATGCTCTGAGATGTATTTTGGTCACCCACAAGTAAGCACAGGGCTCTGAAATTTCGGATCTCTGAGATAACACAGAGAATTCAAATCCTTTTGAAGTGATTTCAGACCCTATCACCTAAGCACAAAACTTTGCTCTTTCTTCCAAAAGATTCGTCCTCATATAGGCTATTTTCTTAGTCTCTCGGATTTCCAGAATGGTGTCACTAGTGCTTCTTTAGATGCTTTGTTCCCTTAGCTCAAGCCTACGGCCTAGTCACGGAGATATGCCTAGAATGCCTTATTCTAAACTCAGAGTTTCTTCTAGGAGTTCAGTCCTAGGGCACTAGCTTCTCTTCCTTGACTTGAAGCCCGAGACCTTCAAACTACCCTTATGCCAATGGTCTTCAGGCTACATGGTCTTCCTAAGACCATTGTCAGTGACAGGGGCAGCCGCTTCATGGGCGGGTTTTGGCAGGAGCTTTTTCGGCTAGTGGGGACGAAGTTGACACCAAGTACCCGTTATCACCCACAGACAGACGAACAAACAGAGATAGTTAACAAGTGGCTGGAGGGCTACTTGCATAACTATGTCAGTGGACAGCAAAGGGCATGGCTGAAGTGGCTGCATCTAGGGGAGTACTGCTACAACACTACACATCACATGTCCATTGGTATGTCACCATTCTATGCTTTGTATTGGTATCATCCTTTATCTTTTGTTGACATGATGTTTGGTGATAGCAAGGCTCCGAGAGCCAAGATTTGGATCCAAGAGAGTCAGGATATCCTTCGAGCTCTCAAGGATAACATGGCTACAGTGCAGAACCAGTAGAAGCTATATGCTGATAGGGATCGGGTGGAGAGACAGTTTGAGGTAGGGGACATGGTCTACCTACGATTACAACCATACCGACAGTCGTCACTGAAGCAGAAGGGGGCTGAGAAGCTCAAGCCCCACTTTTATGGGCCATACAGGGTGATACGCAGGATTGAACAAGTTGCATATGAGTTGGAGATGCCCCAAGGCAGCAAGATTCATAACATTTTTCATGTATCATGCCTGAAGAAGGCATTTGGGCAGCAGGTGACAGTGACAGATGAGCTACCACCAATGGATGATGAGGGGCATTTGGCGTTGCAACCAGAGGCTATTATTGATACTAGGGAGAGGCAGTTGCAGAGCAGGACGGTCCGGGAATTCTTGGTGAGGTGGAAGAATTTGCCGGATGAGGATGCCACTTGGGAGAGTGAGAAGATCTTGCAGCATCCATCACTTCAGTTGCTTGAGGACAAGCAACATTTTGCTGGGGGAGACTGTAATACTCCTAATTAGCCATGGCTAATTAGAATATTCGATTTTGTTTATTTTTACCTTCTATAGTTATTTATGAATAATAAAAAGGTGAGGGAAAGGGGACATGACTCACTTTTAGAATAAAAGTCGCTTCCTAGTAGCACAACGTAGTGACTTAATGGGGAGCCAAGGGGGGCCAAAGGGGGGACACAGAGATGGAGCCCACGCAGACACTTAGAGGGACTGCGCAGAAGGGAAGAAACATGTGGCAAGAGAGGAATTACGCTGGAAAAGGTGGGCCTTGGGATTGAGAGAGGCAAAGGCTATAAAGGAGAGAGGAGCTTCCTCATTTTTGTCATTCAGTTATGAGCATTTGAGATAGTCACTTCGACTTAGAGCACGCTGGCTGTTTAGCTAGTCTGCAGCACTGTTTAGTGCATTGAGTGTCTCCGTTCAAAGATCTCACCCTTAGCGCAGGGGGACTTCGAGTGCCTGCTTGGGCAAGGTATTTCCATTAGCATTTCAGCAGTAGTTTCATCAGCATTTTGCCAGGAGGATTGAGCACCTTGGAGGACTGCGCAGCACTGAGAGGATGACGTAGTTCTTTCTGGCAGGGGTTCGGGATTGAGGGTTTGTAGTAGGATTTGTGCTAAGGATTGAGCAAGGAATCAGCCCTTGCATATTGGAGAGTTTTGGCAGAGGTTTCAGGCAGATTTCTGGAGGGTTTCATTCAGTGGCAGCGCAGAGCATTGAGTGACTGCGCAAAACCCCAAGGGGGTGATTTTCGGGGGTCGGCTATTCCAGGAAAGCTTTCTGGGTTTTTCTGGGTTTCTTGAGTAGAGTCTGATTCCAGAGTTTCAGCATTTTCCGAGTAGGGGAACAACCCCAAATCTTCATTTGATTTCAAGCAGCAGCAGCAAGACAATTCTGAAGCAGCTTCCACGCAGTTCTGAGAGAGGTCATTCCTTTGCTATTCTGAGTGTATTTCTTCACTTGCCTTGTGCAAGTCGAGGTGCCATCTTTCTTATCACCTCCTGTACTCATTCTATTGCTCAATATAATAAAATGGCTTAGCATTTCTCTCTACATTTCCTGAGTATCTGCTTATATTGCATGTTTATATTATTATATATTGCACCTCTGTTATTTTATCATTTTGAGTTTCCCAGTTATTATATTATTTGTATGTACTTGGTTGGAGTTTACTGGGGTTTTGGAGAATATCTTTGAAATGGGATATTACAGAAAATGAGACCGCAGAAGAATTTAACAAGAGGTTAAATGATATTATTAAGGAATTACCTCAAGATTATAAACCTACTGATAAATCTCTTCGACACTGTTATATTGATGCCTTTAGCCCTGAGCCTTCTTATGAGTTAAGACGTGCTAAACTTCCTGATTATAGGGATTGTCAAGCTTTAGCAATAGAGCCTGAAAAGGATACAGCAGCATCTGGGAAGTTTGAAATCCCAGGTTTTGATAGGGCTTCAACGAAATTAAAAGAACCTAAAGGAAAAGAGGTTCAACCATCTGATAATGACCTCATTCAGAAATTACTACAAAAAATTGAAAGCATGGAAATTAACCTCTAACCATGCTAAGGAAATAACTACTTTGCAGAATAGGTTGGTCCAAATGGAAAGAGCTCAAACACAAAATTTCCAGCCTAGAAATAACAATAATCGAAATAATAATTGGCATAAGAAAGGTCAATCTAGTGAGCAGAGACCACCTAGTCCACTTGAACATACTAATTTGGTCGATGACGCTCTGCCTTATTGTTTGGCTTGTGATGCTCTTCATGAGGAGGCAACTTGCCCCATAGTTAGAAGGATTTTGGATAATGGAATGTTTGGGGCAGATAATCAAA
Organism: Pinus taeda; assembly: GCA_000404065.3. NCBI lineage: Eukaryota > Viridiplantae > Streptophyta > Pinopsida > Pinales > Pinaceae > Pinus > Pinus taeda. The sequence continues at coordinate 300,116 of APFE030493662.1, read as the reverse complement.
TAAATTGTGTGGGTAAAGAGTTTTCTTTGTCTATGAAAGACTGGATGGAAGTTAAGGAAAACAGTCGAGATGTTATGCCTTCCACATCAGCGTTTAGTATAAATAATTTTGAGAATGAAGATGATATGATGGTTAAATTATATGGTGAGAAGCCTTCTCCAGAGCGAATCATGAAAATTGCTAAAGATAAGGGTTTAACTTATTAGAGAAGGGATAAAGATCAAAGAGGGAATCAAATTCCCCCTCAAATTTATAACCAGGGTTCAAACTCTGTATTAGATGTCGATCTAGGAAGTTTGTTTAATAATGCAAAAATCTGGGTTCCTGTCTCCGAGATTGCGAAGATTCCTTCCCAAAGGGCTAAGTTACTAAAAGCTATTGAAGCTCCTCAAGTGAATGTTTATCAACAAAAGGCACCGGAGGTTGATTATCAGGATGCTCCTATATATTTGCAAAGTTTAGATTCAGACAACAAGGATCATCAACCATTCTTTATTACTTTGATGGTTAATGGGTACAAATTGAATAATTGCATGTTGGATTCTGGCGCGTCAACTTGTGTCATGACCAAGAGGGTCATACAACAACTTAATTTAAGAGTTTCTAGGCCTTACTACAATATATGTGCCATGGATTCTAAGAAGATTGAAGTTCATGGTTTGATCAAGGATTTACATGTTCATTTATCAGTTTACCCTGACATTATGATTGTTATGGACATTGTCGTTGTTGATGTGCCTGATGCTTGGGGTATGCTTTTATCAAGAAAATGGGTCTCTAATCTAGGAGGGAGTATTCAAATGAATTGGTCATATGCTATGATTGCTTCTCCTAGAGGTGATGGTTTTGTGAGACTTAATAGAGAGCCTGAGAGAAGATTCCATGTTGAAGATCCTAAGAGACCTCATAATGAGATAATTAAATAACAATCTAACAATGGGAATTATGCTATCCTGTCTAATTCCATAGTTCTTCCCGATGATAAGATTGATAAAAAGATTGGAGATCTCAAGGATAAAGTTCGGTACATGTATTTTGATGGTGCATCATCTAGGCATGGTAAAGGTGCAGGAGTAGTATTAAAATCACCCCTTGGTCATATTTTCAAATTTGTTGATAGGTTAGAATTTGAAGCAACCAACAACGTTGTTGAATATGAAGCTTTGTTATTGGGTCTTGAGTTGGCAAAGGCTTTAAGAGTTAAGTTGCTTAGCATCAAGGGGGATTCTGACTTAATTATCATGCAAATTAAAAATAAATTTACATGCAAAAATCAAAGGTTAAAAAATTATAGAAATGATGTGTGGGATAATATGGAATACTTTGATGCCCTTGACTTTGAGGCTATCCCAACAGAGCTGAATAGTTCGGCAGATGAGCTTGTTGTAGCTGCTTCTACTTTGTTGTTATCTGATGGGATGATTAAGGATGAGATAAAAATGGAAGTTATATTTAGGCCTTCTATTCTAGATAACTCAGAGCATTGGCAAGTTTTTGATGATGAGAAACAAGTGATTCGTTTTCTTGATAATTTGGATGAGTTTGAAAATTTTCGGAAAGATTCTACGGAGGATGGATCTGATGATCATGAAGATATCATAACTCCTACTCCTAGGAATGTGGTTTCTTTAGAACAGCGCTTTGATCGGCATGATGCCACAAAGATGAAAGAGAAAAATAAAATGGATCCAGGCGAATACATCGAGGTTAACATTAATACTTCTAGGGATCCAAAGATTATCAAAATTGGTAAGGGTACTAATGTTGAAGAAAGAAAAAATCTAACCAATTTACTTCATGAATATTGGGATGTTTTAGCATTTTCTTATGATGAATTAAAAGGTTATAGGGAAGATGTCATGGAGCACACTATCCCTTTGAAAGATGAAAATGCTAAACCCTTTCGTCAAAAGCTTAGGCAAATAAATCCTAAGTTAGCCCCTTTGGTTCAAAAGGAGCTTTCAAAGATGCTTGCAGCAGGAATTATTGCTCAAACGAGGCATTCAACGCGATGTTCCAACCTGGTGATTGTTAGGAAAAAGAATGGTACAATAAGCCTTTGTGTCGATTTTCGAAACCTTAATCTAGCATGTAAGAAAGATAATTACCCTTTGCCGAACATGGAGACTATGTTGCAAAGAGTAACTGATTCTGGAATGATGTCATTGCTAGATGGTCTTTCTGGATATAATCAGGTATGGGTTAAGAAGGAGGATCGTCACAAAACTACATTCACCACACCATGGGGTACTTTCGCATATATTAGAATGTCGTTTGGGTTAACCAATGTTGGGGCTACGTTTCAGAGGGCTATGGATTATGCCTTCAAAGGTTTAATTGGGAAGTTTATCAAAATTTATCAAGATGATCTTACTGTTTTTTCTAAGGATGGTATTAGTCATATAAGTCATCTTAGGCAAGTTTTTGATAAATGTAGAGAGTACGGGATTTCTTTAAATCTGGGTAAGTCTGTTTTGGAGTAACTGAAGGGAAATTACTTGGTCACATCATTTCTAAAGATGGAATCAAGATTGATCCTAAAAGAGTTGAAGCAATCCAAAAGATTCCTCTTCCCCATAATCTTAAGTCCCTTCAGTCTTTTCTTGGAAAAACAAATTTTCTTAGAAGATTAATTCCAAATTATGCGGAAGTAGCTAAGCCTATTCAAAGTCTTCTAAAAAAAGATGTAAAATTTGTTTGGCAAGAAGATGGCAAAAAGGTTTTTCAAGAAATCAAAGTTGCTATTACAAAAGCCCCTATTTTAGTTAGTCCTGATTACTCTAAGGATTTCATGATTTTCTCTTTCGCTTCTGAAGATACCATTGATGGTGTCTTATTGCAGAAAAATAAGGATGGTCACGAGCAACCTATTACTTTCATGAGTAGAGCGCTTCAAAATTCTGAATTAAAATACAATACCTTGGAAAAGCAAGCCTATGCCTTAGTCAAATCTCTTAAGCATTTCAAGACTTATGTGGGTTATTCCAAAATCATTGCTTTTGTCCCACATTCTGCGGTTAAAGATATATTAACTCAAACTAATTGCTTAGGGACTCATGCTAGATGGGTTACTAAAATACAAGAATATGATTTAGAGATTAGACCCACCAAGTTAGTCAAAGGCCAAGGCTTGGCTCAAATGATGACCGAAGTAATGAGAAAGCTCTTGGTTTGATTTGTCTTAACGATTCATCTTCACCTGAGCTGCAGAGATTAGGAGAGCATGAGTGGTACAAGGAAATTATTTATTACTTGGTGAATCTTACATGTCCTAACCATTTAGTCGCTCATAAGAGAAGGGCTCTTAGATTAAAAGCCACTAAGTATTGCCTCATGAAGGATGGCCTTGGATGGACATATCCTGAGGGCATAGTACTTAGGTGTGTTGATGAAATTGAGTCCAAGAAATTAGTTTCTGAGTTTCATTCGAGGTTTTGTGGTGGTGATTATGCTACTAGAACTACTGCCCACAAATTTTTGAGAGCTGGTTATTATTGGCCTTCGATTTTTTCTGATGTGCATAAATTTGTTAGAAGTTGTCAAACCTGCCAACTATTCACTAGGAAACAAAAGCTTGCTGCCCTGCCCTTACAACCTGTGGTTGTGGAAGCACCTTTTCAGCATTGGGGTCTGGACTTCATTGGGAAGTTTCATGAAAATTCTAGCAATGACTACTCATGGATTTTGACTGCTACGGACTATTTCACTAAATGGGTTGAAGCCATCCATGCTAAGAATGCCACTGAAAAGGTCATTATGGATTTCATTGAAAATAATATCATTACTAGATTTGGTGTCCCTGCTAAGATCACTACTAATAATGCCAAGGCTTTTAGTTCTTCAGAATTTTCGTCTTTTTGTTTCAAGTATGGCATTGTCTTATCTCATTCATCAAATTACTATCCTCAAGGTAATGGACTTGCTGAATCAAGTAATAAAAATCTCATAACCATTATCAAGAAGATAGTAGGGGATAATAAAAGAGCTTAGGATAGCAAAATCAAGTATGCTTTATGGGCAGATAGGATTACTAAAAAGAAAGCTATTGGTAAGAGTCCCTTTGAATTAGTTTATGGCTTGGATGTAACCTTACCTGTGCACCTGAAATTGCTAGCTTATCAACTCCTTCAGCATTTTTCCACTAATAAAAATGTTGTTCAACATAGAATTGATCAGATTGTGGAGTTGGATGAAACTCGTAGGACAACTTTTGATAATATATGTAAAATTCAATCTAACATTAAGAAAAGCTTTGATAAATCATCTCGATCTAAATCTTTGCAAGTTGGAGATATGGTTCTCCTTTGGGATCACAAAAATGAAAAACCGGGAAAACATAAGAAGTTTGACAGTTTGTGGTTGGGACCATACATTATCCGAGACATTGCTGGGCCAAATTCATTCCACTTGAGCAGATTGGATGGCGAACCACTTGACTTACCTGCGAATGGTCAAATGCTCAAGCTATTCTTCAAAGATGACATCTGATGCCATGGGGCATCCTCTGAATTGTATTTCAAACCCTACACTTTGTCATTTCAACATTTCATTTCTGTTTTAGGATTAGATTTACTTTTCATGTTACTAGATAGTTAATAAATGAAGAGCTTATATTTTTCCTATGCTTAATGTTATGTGATGATTTTTGGATGGAAGCTACTTATGTTTTGTTGTGTGTTGCGTGGATGTAGATTCTGGATTCTCACATTCCTACAGTGCAGCGACGTGTCCCCTAGTAGAGCTAGATGTTGACCACTACGTGTCAATGACCCATAGCAGTACACCCCCTTTTTCGCAAAAGGGATAGTGCCTGATCGATGTGTCCGTGTCGTCCAGCTATCATCATCAGCCTGATTATTATGTTATAATGTAAATGCATTCTGCATATATGTGATGTAAATAATCTCAGCAGATCTATGTCAAGTATGTAATTGCCTAGTTTAACCTATTTTCTGGTAACGATCTACATTCCGGGAGGTTTTTTGTCTCACCAATCCATTCCCGGATGGTCAGCAGAGTTTTCCTTCAGCCTTACCCCAAAGCCGAAATGAATTTCGTCACCGAGATCTTATGCGAGTCCTAGTATTATAGATCGAGTCTGTGTAAAAGTGATTTGGGAATAATCCTAACTATTTGGTTAGGTTATTTTATTACAAATTGCTTCGTCTACTGGATTATATTTGTGTCGCAGAAATGGGTAGTCTGTGAGGGTCTTTTTCAAATGGGTTTTCCCCCTTGAGATATAAAAAATGTAAAAAATCATGATGTAAAGTGTCTTGAGGGTTATAAAAATAATTTATCCCCTCATAGGTCCTAGGTCCTAGGTAAATTTAAATTTTCCAAAGGTAAAATTTGTGGGTGACGGGTCATTTAAAAAATTAAATCTTAATAGGTCCAGGGACTAAGGTTAATTGATTATTTTGCTAAATTTTATGCCTTGAGTCCCTGGGGTTAAGTCAAAGTCAAAATTTTGAGGAAATTAATGCAAAATTTTAATTTTTGAATTTATTAAAATGCATTTAATTGAAAAATTCGAAATTTCCTCAATATTTAAAATTTCGATGCATGAGATTAAAAGAAATTTTGATCCTCATCAACAGTCGAGATCACTTTGATAAGAATCACTCGAACTAGCCATTGGAAAATTTATCTTTAAATAGGAGGTCATTTGTCAGTTGATATCATTCGATCTTTGAGTCGTGTGCTAAATGAAAGCTCTCTTGTAATCTTTTTTTTTTATGAGCAATAAAGGAAGACTTTGGAATTAATTTCTGCTAGTGTTACTCTTCGTGGAAACGCTGTAAGATGTGTTATTTTCATGCATAGATTTCCTTTTAGCCATTGATGATAGCTTTATGAAGAGTGATTTAAACACAGGTATCTTGCTTGATCACTGGGGTTTGAATGGTAATTTAAGTTCTGAATATAATAGCAGGTATCTCTATTAAATCTGAATTTTATTATCGTTTTCTCGCTCTACGTTAATGGTTGAATTGAGTTGTGTAGGGAATTCTTGATTTTTAGATCATCGGGCGTTCGGGGAAGTTTTCAGTTGGACCAGCCAACTCCCGATTAGTATTTTCTGAAGAGCCCAGCTTGATTGAATCCCAGGCTTATCATAAGAAGTTTCATTGTTGATGCATGAAGGGTTTTGGGCGAAGCACCTCTGTTCAAATTTAAAATTTCAAAAAAAATTATGTGCTAAATTGATAAATCTGGCTTTTAAGAGCCTTAGATTATCAGATCTGGGAGCAAAGTTGGACTCACACTCGCCAGATCTGGTAGCTCTGCTACTCCTGTGCATAGATTTGTAATTTTTTTAATTTTTCTGACTTAGAGTTTCTGGGGTTTCATTTTTTTAGTATATTGGGATTCTGGGTGTTTTTTTTTTCAAGAACAGGTTGCAGTTTTGAAGGTGAAGTTTGATTTTGAAGCCAGATCTAGGCCCTGGAGGGTAAGATCTGGCCTCAAAACCAGCTTTTGCAAGGGCATTGTTTTGTAGAACAAGGGTTTCAAAATCTCTTCTAAATCTGGGGAAATTTTTTTAATAAATCTTGAAGCAGAATATAACATTTAAATCTGGAAATATCAAGGTTTTATTGCACAGCGATTTCCCATTTCGTTTGTTGCCTGGGGTTTTTCAGGCAAAATCATTTTTGAATTCATTTTTAAAGGGTTTTGTTTCCTTCAGTTTTATTCATCGTCTTTGCTGCCCATCTCTTGCCATACGCTCCTCGAACCCACAGCGTATAACCAAACCCTCCTTCACGCAGACATCTCCCGCCACCGAAACTCTTCCACGTTGCTCCCTCACCTACAATAAACCCTGTGGCATTAGCTCATCCCCCTCACGCAGCCTTCGTTGCACGTTTCCTTCAGGCCAACCCCTCCAAATCTGCGTGCTATCCTTTGCCACCTGCACAAACCTGCAAACGAATCTGTTGTTCCCTGCCTGCGTTAAGCTCCACCTTTCCACACTATCCGTAGAGTTTCAAGCCTGCACGCTCCCTCATCTTTCGTTGCCATCACTCCCCTTCAAACTTCACATTGCCGCCCAAACCCTCTCCACGCAGCTTCATCCATCCGTTGCCCATAGATTCAAGCATTTCCTCCCAGCCATTGTCGAAATCTCTGTAGTCCTTACGCTGCCATCAAACCCTGTGTATTACCTCCTTCACGCAGACCATCCCACGTTGCCATCCCTCCTAGCCTGGATAGCTCTTCATCCGCTGCTTGTTGTCCATACCCTTGACCTCCACGCTCTCCTTCAACCTACGAAAAACCTCTCTCTCGCAGCCTTTCCCTTTCCTCGGCTTTCCCCTGCATCCTTCTGCTGCCGTCATGAGCCATTCCCTCTCCATCACTGCTCGTCTAACCTTCAGTTGCTGCCTCTAGGACCTGCAAACATTTCGATTTAAATTTGGATTTTCTTCTTTAGCTTTGTATATTTGTAGGGTTAGATTAGGGTTAGACGTATTTTCATTTCATGATTTTAATTTGTTTTGATTTAGTTTAGTTTTGGTTTTCTTTTCTTTTTTTTATTTTTGAAATTCGAATTGTCTTGTTTAGGCTTTTGTTTTTTGACTTTTTTTGTTAATTATTTGACTTTGCCTTTTGATTTTTTATTTTGATTTTTTTTTAATTTTTATTTACATTCAATAAACATTAAAATTTTCTAAAAAATTTAAAAAAATCTAAACCAACAAAAAAAAAAACCCTAAAAACATCTAAAATATTTAAAATCCAAAAAGGGACTTCACATTACTTGTGACTTTGATAAATCCTAAAGTATTAAATCAAAATAAATTTCATATTTAAAGGTTTTATATTTTTTTTATGTGGCCTCTGGCCCATTAAAAAATTTTAAAAATTGTTAAATCTTTTTTTCGATTTATTTTGGGTCATATTTAGTGTTGCTTGGCATATTGAGAAATTCACCTAAGAAATAATTAAGTTGTCAAATTTAAAATTTCTTCTTGGTGTCTTTTTGTGCTAAAGACTGTTGTGGTATCAGTATTTGTCATTTCTCTATAGTTCAATGGGCTTAAATTTTTTATCTAAAGATTAACTATTTGAAAGTGGTGAGTTTCCTAGATTTGGGTCACTAAGCATAAATTTTTTTGAAACTGGTTAGCTTTTAAAATTTTATGGTTGATTAAGGTATTTGTATCTCTTGAAATTTAATTGCTAAGACACTGTGCATCTAGTGAAATTAATCATTGCTTGAATCATTAAATGCTCGTTACATGTTAGACATTTTGTAAATATTTTCAAGCAATTGTTGAAGAATTTTATTGTGAAATTATAAACAAATTTCATATCTTTGTTTCCTAAGCAGCAGTTGCTGATCGATTACTTGATCTCCATTTCCCTAGCAAGATCGTTACCCCATAAAGCATTGGTATTAATCATTTAAAATCTAATCAAATTCTAAGTCTTGCTAAGCCTTAATCCAGTACTTGATCGCCTCGCTGTGTCTCCCGAACTAGTTGGTTCAACTAGTTCTTCTTCATTCCATTTTTCCATAGGGTCTAGCCCACTTAGCCTACTATAGGAAGACAACTTAAACGGAGAGATTGGGGATCAGGGTGACAACCCCAATCTAAGCATTGTCGCGGTGCCTAGACATTCTATGCGACAACACTACCATCAGCAACAATGATAAGTGTCCCACATTTAGTGAGCTCCTGGGAAAATGCAGTCAAGAAGAGGCCAAAATGTTTTTTTAGAGGAAGAATTCTTAAGCATGAAGAGGGAGAACCCACTGCCTTTGCTTCCCAAGACAAGAAGCAAAAAGGAAAAAGAGGTCATCACTTTTCAGGAAATCCTGCTCCCTGATCCAATAATAAATAGACATGATAGTAATTTTGCAAATAGCAATTAAAGTGTTGCATGTGTTTAATAGTTGTGGTTTTGGTACTTGTCGATGCATATGAAAGTAAAGAGTAGTTTTACTTCTGTTTATATATGTGCAGAAAGTGTTGTCTTAAAAAGAAGTATAATGCATAGAAGGTTATGAAAGAATAACTGATAGAAATCGAATACGAAAGATAGGGGGATTTTGATTCTCTCACATTATATTTGATGAGAAAGGTCATGGGTTTAGTGACAATAGTGACTGCGAGAAAGAATCATGACTTTTGCAAAGGATGGAATGATAGTTTTCTAAACTAACCTCTTTTGCAGCAGTTAAAGATGAATTATATGATTGCAAACAATGAAGTCAATATGTATAATTATTATTACTTTCCTTCTTTGGGATCATGATTTGAAGATCTTTATAAAATCAATGCAAGACTTATCCATGCATTTATTCATGATAGTAATCATCAGTGTGAACTGTGGCACCGAAGGTTCACTCATCTTCAGTATAAAGCATTGCCTCATGTGAGAAAGATGGTTTCTGGAATGCCTAAGATTAAAGTGGATCATGATGGAGTTTGCCAAGGGTGTGCAAATGGAAAGCATGTAAAGGGACCATTCGCTTCAAGCAATAGCAAAACCAGTCAGGTACATCATCTTGTACACTCTGATTTATGTGGACCTATGCCTGTAACTTCTCTTGGTGGCTACTTGTACTATATAATCTTTGTGGATGATTTTTCTTGCAAAACTTGGATTTTCTTTTTGAAAAACAAAAGCCAAGCATTTAACATGTTCAAAGACTTTAAAGCTCTGGTAGAAAAATAAACCGGAAAGCAGATCAAAATCTTTAGATCTGAAAACAGAGGAGAGTTCACTTCAAATGATTTCATTGACTTCTGCAAAAAAGATGGAATCAGGAAAGAGACCACTGTACCATTAACCCAGAACAAAATGGTGTGGCCGAAAGAAAGAACAAAACCACCATGGAAGCAGTCAAAGCTATGTTGCATGATCAAAAGCTACCAAAGTTTCTTTGGGGAGAAGCTACTAACATTGTCGCCTATGTCCAAAATAGATCTCCACATCGAGCCTTAAACAACAAGACCCTTGAAGAAGTCTTCATTGGTGAAAAGCTCGAAGTTGGGCACTTGAGGATCTTTGGTTACCCTGTCCACTTTCATGTGCCAAAGAAAAGGAGGTCCAAGCTGGAAGTTTCAGGTAAGAAAGGTACGTTTGTTGGTTATTGTGAAAATTCTAAATCTTATAGCATATACGTGGCTGGTCAAAGAACTACAGAGCTTATCACGGACGTAACATTTGACGAAGATGCGACTCTTGGATGTTGAAAATTTGGCAGCTCAGGGATGAATTTCTAAAAATAAAAAGTCTAAAATAGAATTTCTAAAACTAAAAAGTCCAAAAATAGAAAGTCTCAAGTAGACTTTCCAAAAATAGTAAATCACCTTGCATCGATTGGTAATCAAGTATTGTTAATGGAAAATCCCTTCTGATCATCAATCAATCCTAATAGTTCAATTTCGACATAATCATCAATATTATCATTAATATTATATTATTATTCTTATGTTACTATTATATTATTATTAGAAATAAATTCAAGTCACTCAATCATAGCTCTCAATAATGTTCTCTTACACTCTCATTATTGGCATGGCATATTCCTCTTACACTCTCATTAATGCTCTTACACTCTCTTACACTCAATAAAAGCTTGTCATAAAAGATTCCTCTTACACTCTCTTACACTATCATTAAAGCATGTCATAAAAGATTCCTCTTACGCATTATTTAATGCATATGTTACACTCTCTTAAAAGCATAAGTTACAAAGGCATGTGTACCTCCTTAATGGCATGAGTTACATTTCCTAAATGGGCATATGTTTTTCTCCCTCTTGGCATGCGAGTTACTCCTCCTTTATGGCATGGATTCGATGCTCCTCCTATATATATGTTCCTCATTATTTCTCCCCTTACTACTTATGTATTGTGAAAAAAGAATTTGAGCTTGAGAGAGAGTTGGAGAGAGTTAAAGAAGATTGTGAGAGAGACTTGGAAAGTAAGAGCAGTGAGCCAACGTCGATTCAATGCTTCAGTGTTTTAGTGTTGATTCAGTTGAAGGGAAGGTTGATTCAGAGTGTGCATTTGTTGCCGCCACCAATGATCTTCATGCTACAACTTGTTCAGATTCGGGTGAACTTACTCATTCTCTTGATCTCTCATTGTACTCTATATCTTTGTTGAACATTTGATTTTTGATAGAAGAAGAATCTGGTTGGGCTTTTTCTTTGTGGGTTTTGCCCTAGTCATTGGACCTAAATTCTCTGTGTCTACATGTGTTCTTGGTTGTCTTTTATTTTGCATATGATTTATATCGTGTATGTTCTATCTACAATTGCTTAATTAACATTGCGGAAGAAAGAAGTTTTGGAATAAGTAATTGTTGGAGCATAGAACATCAGAATTTCCACATTGGAAAGGCAAGAGATACTCCTCCTCCTGCTAATGTTGAAAGTCAGGATGATACCTTGGATGCACAAGAAGATCCTGAGCCTGAGCCTGATCTTGTTGATGAACCCATGAAGCCCATGGATCCCTTGGATCCTTCATGTGATCCTCCTGCTAGAAAGAGACCATTATGGCTTCGTGACACTCTACAAGATGTTGATATACATGCCACACCCAGAGGAACCTTCAAAGAAAGTAAGAAACCATGCAAGTTCCAGGGATACATTGTAGCCATGAGCAATATTATTCAGGTTGAACATTGCATTTTTGAAGAAACAGTCAAAGATCAAGTATGGAAAGATGCAATGGCCAAAGAATATGAGTCCATCATACATAATGATGTATGGGATGTAGTTCCAAGACCCAAAGGTAAGTTTTTTGTGACTCTAAATGGTTGTACAAAACTAAACATGGTGTGGATGGTAGTATTGAAAAATATAAAACTAGATTTTGTGGCTAGAGGTTTCTCTCAGAAAAAGGGAGTAGACTATGATGAGATTTTCACACATGTTGCTCAATATACTACCATCTGAGCTATTGTGAATCTAGTTGCTAGCCAGGGATGCACTCTTCAACAAATGGATGTGAAAATTGTTTTTCTGCATGGTTTCCTCTAGGAAGAAGTATTTGTGGAGCAACCACAAGGATTTGAAGTGCATGATAGGAAAACTCATGTATGTAGACTGAAAAAAGCTCTCTATGGATTGAAGTAAGCCCCAAGAGCTTGGTATGTTTGCATTGATAGCTTCTTGATGAAGCTTGGTTTTACCAAAAGCATTGTTGATCCAAATCTCTACTTCAAGACGGTCCAAGATATGCCCTTGATTTTGTTATTATATGTTGATGACCTATTTTTAACTGGTGAAGAACCTCTTATCCTCCAATGTAAGAGGGAGTTAGCTTCTACATTTGAAATGAAAGATCTTCATTTGATGCACTACTTTCTGGGCCTACAGGTATGGCAGAGACTTGGTGAGATCTTCGTTTCTCAAGGAAAATATGTTAAAATTGGCAACTAGGGCTAAACTCCATGTGGGTCATCTTATTTATGGCAGCTGATATTTTTATTGGATCCCTCTCATCGAGAAGTGTAGGATTGATCTAAAGATCATCTGATTCTGATAAGTATTTATGAAGTTACGAATTGATTTATGTTATAAATCAAATTGTCAAGTCGGCCAACAACTTGAGTAGGCTCAGAAGCCCAATAGACGTGTCTATTCATCATCCACGTTTTAGTATAAATTGGTGAGGACTTGAAGTCATTTTAGACATGTATGCTTGAGGTGATCTCCTCTCCACGTCTTGGGTTTTGGAGAAGGAGAGAACTAAAGAATACGTTGGCCTAGAAGGAGCCCTAGCTGCAAGATGGAGGCCCTAATACGCTGAGCAAGAAGCCCTTATACAGTCAACTAACACGCTGTCCAAGAGGCCCTTATACGCTATCCTGAAGGAACCTTTAATACGCTGCCTGTAGAAGCCTAAACGCAGATCAATAGAGACCTGTTCACGTAGCAGGAAGGAGACATATACGCAGGTCATGAAGGTCCCTATCCGCAGTAAACGGAGGTATATACGTAGGAAAATGGAGACACCTTATATGTTGTAAATGAAGACCTAAACACAATCATAAAGGGTAGCCGCAGAGAAAATCTGCAGTAGGGTATTGACTGCACCATGGTTTTAGGTGCAGTCATGTTGAGACACTCTCGGAATCTTGTGATGTTCTCGGATCAGGCAGCGTAGATCAGGCTACGTAGATTGAACCGCTGTAAAGACAAGTAGCCGCAATTATATGTTGTCATGAAAAGGAATCAAAGTTACACAGTCAATAAAGACATTCATACGTAGCCATGGAAACATCTATATATAGGTCATGGAGACACCCTACACATAGTCATGAAGATACGCAGTCATGAAGACATAACAATTTCAGGCATACTTGTGAAGACAAGAGTCTTGAAGTGACACTCTTTGTCTCAGCCTATAGTCATAGTCCCGTCATAATCATGATGAGAAGGATTCCAGTGATCCCATAGAAATGCACGACATAGTGATCTCAGTCATAATAAAGGATGGCTAGAATGAACGGTCTAATATCATGATGTTACATAATCTATAGCAGGTGCAGTTGCAAGGATATGTAGAAACCATCTCTGTAGCAATCTCAATAAGGGGCAGCATAATGATAAATGAGATGATGGGCAGCATCATGATGAATGAGATCATGAGCATGAGCAGCATAATGATGCATGATGATATGATCATGGGCAGCATCATGATTAATGAGATCAAGAGCATGAGCAGCATAATGACGCATGATGATATGATCATAGGCAGCATCACGATGAATGAGATCATGAGCATGAGCAGCATAATGATGCATGATGATATGATCATGGGCAGCTTGATTATGAATGAGATCACGAGCATGGGCAGCGTGATGATGAATAAAACCATGGAAGATGCAGCAGGAAGATGAGAGCAGCTCAGTCATCAAGGTTCAACACATGTGACAGTGCAACAAGGTATCACACGGTAATGCGTAGCAAATGAACGAGAGGCAGCACTATGATAGGTGAAGGAGTCACCTTAGAGAATCAGTTGAAGCAATATGTCTTCAACTGATCTCTGCAGATATCAAAAGTCAAAGTGTTGACTTCTATTGTAAATGTACTATCTCTCTCACTTTCCCTGCTGAACTTTGAAGAACATAAAAGAAGAATTGATCAAGGGTTTCCCCACATTGTGGGATTTGTCCCTGGCTTGCGCCACATCTTGTGTTCTCTTGTCTTGGCTTGTCTTCTACGATTTATATTTATGTTCTATCTACAGTTTAATTTATGCTGATGTGATTGCTAATCTGGAAAAGAAATTGAAATAAATTGCTCTAGCATAGAACATACCTAAAATTAACATGGTATCAGAGGTGAGGTGAAGACAATGCCAAGCAAGAGTGAAATAGCAATCACCGAAGACAATTGGGAAAGGACAAAAGGATCAATGGGTTCCTCATCCCTCTTCAAATTCACCGAGGGTGAAGTGGAAGCAAAGAATATTATCAGAATGGTGCAGTAGAAGTTTCTGATGGCCTACTTAAAGATCACTTCATTAGGAAGTTCGGATCTAAGGGTGTAGGGAATGTTATCTTTTTTATGTACCTGATCGCAAAAGGAACCTGGTGTCCATTTCAACAATGGAAGTACTCATCGATGGAAAGGTATGTGTTTGAAAATATATTTTTCAAAGATGTTTTTGAGTTCAGGGGTGTATCAAGTTGTAGGAAGTCCACTGGGGACCATGTCCATTGACACAGCACCAGAAGTCTGTGAGTCAGATGGTGACAGGGATGCCTGAATTCAAAAGGAGCATGAAAGTACATGTCTGAGATGTACCAAAGGAAAATCTTACAAGGGGACCATTCCCCTCATATAGCAGGTCCACAGGTTTGGAACAACCCGTGGAGTTTGAGACTCATGAACGGGAATCTCATGTATACAGTTGGAAGAAAGTCTTGAAGCAAAACACCCCGGGCGTAATATGAGAGGATTGATAGCTGTTTGATGAAGCTGAGATTCACTAGGAGGGAAACCGATCCAAACCATTACCCGAAGGTTGTGGATGATAGACCTCTCATACCGGCACCTTATGCGGACAAACTATTTCTGACAAGTGGAAACCCTCTTATTTGCAAAAGTAAGAGGGAGTTGGATTCCGGACATATGTTTTGCAGTTAGCATGGTAAGCTCATATTTGCTTAAGCCTCATTGGATTGGTGCCAAGAATCCTGTGAGATATCTTCGGGGCACAATCTCTCATGGATTGAGATACACTGCCGAAAATATGAAAACTGCATGATTATTCGAATGTTGACTGGGCAGGCAGTGTGGAGGATCACTAGAGCACTTTTCAGTGCTGGTTCTCTTTGCATTCTGCTTCAATATAATGGATGAGCAAGAAGAAAAAGTCGGTTATTATAAGTACCACCGAGACCGGATACATAACTATGAGTATGACCTCGTATGAAGTTGCTTGGTTGTGGAAACTCTTCAGTGAGTACGCATGATGAATACCACTGTGATTCTCTATGACAACCACAGGTGGGATTCGATTATTGAGGAATCTTGTATTCAACGATTGCTCCAGTAGATAGACATCAGATACTGCCTTATCTGGCATATGGTAAGTCGATGAGCAAGGAGGCTCCATCGCACTGAGATGATGTACAGGTCGCTACACTTTGTCAGAGCCCCAGGGAAAGATCAAATTTGTGATTTTCCCGAACGACTTGGAGTCGTCGAGAGACCCTTGTAAAAGGGTCCTGCATGTTGCATAGATTGAGCTCTGGGAGCTCTGGGGGCTTGCAATACTTACTAGAGCGACATGCGACCACAGGGTGACTCACCCTCCCCTGGTGGTGCGCACTAGGACAAGATGATTCGCTCTCTTGTGGGACAGGATGGTTCGCTCTCTTGTGGACAGGATGATTCGCTCTCCTGTGAACAAGATGATTCGCTCTCTTGTGGGACAAGATGATTCGCTCTCTTGTGGGACAGGGTGATTCGCTCTCCTATGGACAGGATGATTTGCTCTCCTGTGAGCAAGATGATTCGCTTTCTTGTGGGACAAGATGATTCACTCTCTTGTGGGACAGGATGATTCGCTCTCCTGTGTAGCAGGATGATTAGTTCTCCTGTGAGGTCTGGATGATGTGTTCTCCATGACGATTGTGTAGCAGGATGATTAGTTCTCCTGTGAGATCTGGATGATGTGTTCTCCATGACGATTGTGTAGCAGGATGATTAGTTCTCCTGTGAGGTCTGGATGATTTGTTCTCCATGATGACTGTGTAGCAGGATGATTAGTTCTCCTGTGAGGAAAGGATTGATTAGTTCACCTGTCAAGGCATCCTACCCATGCAGTCTAGGACTGATGGGAAGTACCTCTCATTTGATCAATGAGTAGGGAAATGAGGATAGGGACCATAGTAGTACCGATGGACGCATCGTTGTATCTACCATAATCCCTATGCTAGGATGACCTTCATTGATCTGGGATCAATGATACTGGTCTGGGACCAGTGGTAGGATTTGTACTTACTATGACACTGACTTCGGGTCGATTGAGGACTGGTCTGGGACCAGTGGTACATACTCTGAGATTGTCTTCGAGTCAGTATAGTACTGGTCTGGGAGAGTGGTAGGAGTTGTACTTACTATGACACTGGCTTTGGGTCGATTGAGGACTGGTCTAGGACCAATGGTACACACTCTGAGACAGATTTCGGGCCAGTGGAGAATGGTATGACACATTCTCAATCAATTCTTCTTCTTCATAGTTCAGCAGAGCCAGCAAGAGCTGATAAAAGCAGTGTAGGGCACTGATGGCAACGATAGTACAGTTGGACATATGAATCAGCGGATGGAGTTCTCCCTAGTTGAGAGGGAGTGTTAAAATTGGCAACTAGGGCCAAACTCCATGTGGGTCATCTTATTTATGGCAGTTGATATTTTTATTGGATCCCTCTCATCGAGAGGTGTAGGATTGATCCAAAGATCATCTGATTCCGATAAGTATTTATGAAGTTATGAATTTATTTATGTTATAAATCAAATTGTCAAGTCGACCAGCAACTTGAGTAGGCTCAGAAGCCCAATAGACATGTTTATTCACCATCCACGTTTTAGTATAAATTGGTGAGGACTTGAAGTCATTTTAGACATGTATTCTCGAGTTGATCGCCTCTCCACGTCTTGGGTTTTTGGAGGAGAGAAATAAAGAATACACTGGCCTAGAAGGAGCCCTAGCTGCAAGATGGAGGCCCTAATACGCTGAGCAAGAAGCCCTTATACAGTCAACTAATACGTTGTCCAAGAGGCCCTTATACGCTGTCATGAAGGAACCTTTAGTACGCTACCTGTAGAAGCCTAAACACAGATCAATAGAGACCTGTTCACGCAGCGGGAAGGAGACATATACGTCGGTCATGAAGGTCCCTATCCGCAGTAAATGGAGGTATATACGCAGGCAAATGGAGACACCTTATACGTTGTAAATGAAGACTTAAACACAGTCATAAAGGGTAGCCGCAGAGAAAATCCATAGTAGGGTATTGACTGCACCATGGTTTTAGGTGCAGTCATGTTGAGACACTTTCAAAATCCTGTAATGTTCTCGGATCTGGTAGCGTAGATCAAGCTACGTAGATTGAACCACTGTAAAGACAAGTAGCCGCAGTTATACGCTATCATGAAGAGGAATTGAAGTTACATGCAGTCAATAAAGACATTCATACGCAGCCATGGAAACATCTATATATAGGTCATGGAGACACCCTACACACAGTCATGAAGATACGCAGTCATGAAGACATAACAGTCTCAGGCATACTTGTGAAGACAAAGAGTCTTGAAGTGACACTCTTTGTCTCGGCCTACAGTCATAGTCCCATCATAATCATGATGAGAAGGATTCCAGTGATCCCACAGAAATGCACGGCATAGTGATCTCAGTCATAATAAAGGATGGTTAGAATGAACGGTCTAATATAATGATGTTACATAATCTACAGCAAGTGCAGTTGCAAGGATATGTAGAAACCATCTTTGTAGCAATCTCAATAAGGAGCAGCATAATGATAAATGAGATCATGGGCAGCATCATGATGAATGAGATCATGAGCATGAGCAGCATAGTGATGCATGATGATATGATCATAGGCAGCATCATGATGAATGAGATCAAGAGCATGAGCAGCATAATGATGCATGATGATATGATCATAGGCAGCATCATGATGAATGAGATCATGAGCATGAGCAGCATAATGATGCATGATGATATGATCATGGGCAGCTTGATGATGAATGAGATCATGAGCATGGGCAGCGTGATGATGAATAAGACCATGGAAGATGGAGCATGAAGATGAGAGCAACTCAGTCATCAAGGTTCAACACATGTGACAGTACGGCAAGGTGTCACACGGTAATGTGCAGCAAATGAACAAGAGGCAGCACTATGATAGGTGAAGGAGTCACCTTAGAGAATCAGTTGAAGCAATATGTCTTCAACTAATCTCTACAGATATCAAAAGTCAAAATGTTGACTTCTATTGTAAATGTACTATCTCTCTCACTTTCTCTGCTGAACTTTGAAGAACATAAAAGAAGAGTTGATCAAGGGTTTCCCCACATTATGGGGTTTGTCCCTGGCTTGCGCCACATCTTGTGTCCTCTTGTCTTGGCTTGTCTTCTACGATTTATATTTATGTTCTATCTGCAGTTTACTTTATGCTAATGTAATTGCTAATCTGGAAAAGAAATTGGAATAAATTGCTCTAGCATAGAACATACCTAAAATGAACATGATATCAGAGGTGAGGTGAAGACAATGCCCAAGCAAGAGTGAAAGAGCAATCACCGAAGACAGTTGGGAAAGGACAAAAGGATCAATGGGTTCCTCATCCCTCGTCAAATTCACCGAGGGTGAAGTGGAAGCAGAGAATATTATCAGAATGGCGCAGCAAAAGTTTCTGATGGCCTACTTAATGATCACTTCATTGGGAAGTTTGAATCTAAGGGTGTAGGGAATGTTATCTCTTTTATGTACCTGATCGCAAAAAGAACCTAGTGTCCATTTCAGCAATGGAAGTACTCATCGATGGAAAGGTACGTATTTGAAAATAGATTTTTCAAAGATGTTTTTGAGTTCAGGGTTGTATCAAGTTGTAGGAAGTCCACTGGGGACCATGTCCATTGACACAGCACCGGAAGTTTGCGAGTCAAATGGTGACAGGGACGCCTGAATTCAAAAAGAGCATGAAAGTACATGTGTAAGATGTACCAAAGGAAAATCTTACAAGGGGACCATTCCCCTCATATAGCAGGTCCACAGGTTTGGAACAACCTGTGGAGTTTGAGACTCATGAAAGGGAATCTCATGTATACAGGTGGAAGAAAGCCCTCTATGGCTTGAAGCAAAACACCCTGGGCGTAGTATGAGAGGATTGATAGCTGTTTGATGAAGCTGAGATTCACTAGGAGTGAAACCAATCCAAACCATTAACCGAAGGTTGTGGGTGATAGACCTCTCATACCGGCACCTTATGCCGATCAACTATTTCTGACAAGTGCAGACCCTCTCATTTGCAGAAGTAAGAGGAAGTTGGATTCCGGACATATGTTTTGCAATTAGCATGGTGAGATCATATTTGGTTGAGCCTCACTAGATTGGTACCAAGAATCCTCTGAGATATCTTCAGGGCACAATCTCTCATGGATTGAGATACACTACCGGAAATATGAAAACTGCATGATTATTCGAATGCTGACTGGGCAGGCAATGTGGAGGATCACTAGAGCACTTTTTAGTGTTGGTTCTCTTTGGATTTTGCTTCGATATCATAGATGAGCAAGAAGCAGAAGTCAGTTGTTATAAGTACTGCTGAGACCGGATACATAACTACGAGTATGACCTCGTATGAAGTTGCCTGGTTGTGGAAACTCTTCAGTGAGTACACATGATGAATACCACTGTGATTCTCTGTGAAAACCAGAGGTGGGATTCGATTATTGAGGAATCCCGTATTCAATGATTGCTCCAGCAGATAGACATCAAATATTGCCTTATCTAGGATATGGTAAGTCGATGAGCAAGGAGGCTCCATCGCACTGAGATGATGTACAGGTCACTACACTTTATCAGAGCCCCGAGGAAGATCAAATTTGTGATTTTCCCTAACGACTTGGAGTCGTCGAGAGATCCTTGTAAAAGGGTCCTGCATGTTGCATACATTGAGCTCTGGGAGCTCTTGGGGCTTGCGGTACTTACTGGAGCGACATACGACCACAAGGTGATTCACCCTCCGCTAGTGGTGCGCACTGGGACAAGATGATTCGCTCTCTTGTGAGACAAGATGATTCGCTCTCCTGTGGACAAGATGATTCGCTCTCTTGTGGGACAAGATGATTCGCTCTCCTGTGGACAAGATAATTTGCTCTCTTGTGGGACAAGATGATTCGCTCTCGTGTGGACAGGATGATTCGCTCTCCTGTGCAGCAGGATGATTAGTTCTCCTGTGAGGTCTGGATGATGTGTTCTCCATGACGATTGTGTAGCAGGATGATTAGTTCTCTTGTGAGGACAGGATTGATTAGTTCTCCTATCAAGGCATCCTACCCATGCAGTCTAGGACTCATGGGAAGTACCTCTCATCTGATCAATGAGTAGGGAAATGAGGATAGGGACCATAGTAGTACCGATGGACGCATTGTTGTATCTATTGTACTCCCTATGCTAGGATGACCTTCATTGATCTGGGATCAATGATACTGGTCTGGGACCAGTGCTAGGAGTTGTACTTACTATGACACTGACTTCGGGTCGGTTGAGGACTGGTCTGGGACCAGTGGTACATACTCTGAGACTGACTTCAAGTCAGTAGAGTATTGGTCTGGGACCAGTGGTAGGAGTTGTACTTAATATGACACTGACTTCGGGTCGGTTGAGGACTGGTCTGGGACCAGTGGTACACACTCCGAGACTGACTTCAGGTCAGTGGAGAATGGTATGACACATTCTCGATCAATTCTTCTTCTTCATAGTTCAGCGGATCCAGCAAGAGCTGAGCAGAGTAGTGTAGGGCACTGATGGTAGAGATAGTACAGTCAGACATATGAATCTTCGAATGGAGTTCTACCTAGTTGAGAGCAATGTTTTAAAACTCCGACTCCAACTCCAACTCGGCCAAGGGTCGACTCCGACTCGGTATCGACTCGGTCGTTGTAAAAAATACATTAAATATTTATTTTTTATAAAAACACATAATTTTAAAGATTTTCATTCATGTTTCCAAACAGACAGCATTAGAATATAGATAGAAGACAACATATGATCAAAGTAGGCTCATGAATATATCCATTATATCAAAATGGCACCCAGTGCACTGTCCAATACATACACGATGATGATATAGAGATCAAAACAAAAACACATAACCAAGGAGGCTAGAAATGGTCTCTACAACAAAAGTCTGTGACCAGTACTACTGGCTACTGCTAGAGTTACCAACATCATCTGGCTCAGTGTTACTTGGGAGCGGGAGCAAGAGCGAAAACAGGAGCGGGGGCGACATTTTCAGAAGCTCCCGGTTTGGGAGCTAATCCCGGAGGAGTTCAACAACCAATGTCACTAACATCAAGGTACATAGAGGGATTGGCACTCTTGATTAAACACGAGTTCCATACCCTAATACATGAAAAAATTCAATGGAAACATTGCAATCCCCCAATCCTGAAATCCTGAATAAAAGATAAGTCTGCTAGATTTTGAATGAAATCTAAAATTCTACTTTCTCCATATGAAATCCAATGAGGCCGGAACCACTCTCAAACATCCTGAGTCATTTCATGATAACATTAAAAATTTAAGTAAAAGTGACATTCTCCTTAATCTTCATTTTCATCCTTTTACTTTAGGAATTTAACATTACCATGAATAGCATATCAACACTAAGGATCAGAGTCAGACAGGGAAACCCATGCGTCAGACAGGGAAGCCCAGGGGGTCACCAAAAATTAAAAATAAAAAACTTATTTTGGGTTCACTAGCCGTTGTACATAACCCGGCCGGGTTGATAAGGACTCGGCCGAGCCGGCCGAACCGGTTCAATGGTCGGGTCACAAAATCCAAGGCTGGCTCGGACCACCTCGACTGATTCAGTTCCAAGCCGGCCATTTTTTAAAACACTGGTTGAGAGGGAGTGTTAAAATTGGCAACTAGGGCCAAACTCCATGTGGGTCATCTTATTTTATGGCAGTTGATATTTTTATTGGATCCCTCTTATCGAGAGGTGTAGGATTGATCTAAATATCATCCGATTCCGATAAGTATTTATGAAGTTATGAATTATTTATGTTATAAATCAAATTTTCAAGTCAGCCAGCAACTTGAGTAGGCTCAGAAGCCCAATAGACGTGTCTATTCATCATCCACGTTTTAGTATAAATTGGTGAGGACTTGAAGTCATTTTAGACATGTATTCTTGAGGTGATCTCCTCTCCACGTCTTGGGTTTTTGGAGGAGAGAACTAAAGAATACGCTGGCCTAGAAGAAGCCCTAGCTGCAAGATGGAGGCCCTAATACGCTGAGCAAGAAGCCCTTATGCAGTCAGCTAATACGTTGTCCAAGAGGCCCTTATACGTTGTCATGAAGGAACCTTTAATACGCTACTTGTAAAAGCCTAAACACAGATCAATAGAGACCTATTCAAGCAGCAGGAAGGAGACATTTACGCAGGTCATGAAGGTCCCTATCCGTAGTAAATGGAGGTATATACGCAGGCAAATGGAGACACCTTATATGCTGTAAATGAAGACCTAAACAGAGTCATAAAGGGTAGTCGCAGAGAAAATCCGCAATAGGGTATTGACTGCACCATGGTTTTAGGTGCAGTCATGTTGAGACACTCTCGGGATACTGTAATGTTCTCGGATCTAGCAGCGTAGATTAGGCTACGTAGATTGAACCACTGTAAACACAAGTAGTTGCAGTTATATGCTGTCATGAAGAAGAATTGAAGTTACACGCAGTCAATAAAGACATTCATACGCAGCCATGGAAACATCTATATATCGGTCATCGATACACCCTACACACAGTCATGAAGATACGCAGTCATGAAGACATAACAGTCTCAGGCATACTTATGAAAAGAAGAGTCTTGAAGTGACACTCTTTGTCTCGGCCTACAGTCATAGTCCTGTCATAATCATGATGAGAAGGATTCCAGTGATCCCACAGAAATGCATGGCATAGTGATCTCAGTCATAATAAAGGATGGCTAGAATGAACGGTCTAATATCATGATGTTACATAATCTACAGCAGGTGCAGTTGCAAGGATATGTAGAAACCATCTCTGTAGCAATCTCAATAAGGAGCAACATAATGATAAATGAGATCATGGGCAGCATCATGATGAATGAGATCATGAGCATGAGCAGCATAATGATGCATGATGATATGATCATGGGCAGCATCATGATGAATGAGATCAAGAGCATGAGCAGCATAATGATGCATGATGATATGAATATAGGCAGCATCATGATGAATGAGATCATGAGCATGAGCAGCATAATGATGCATGATGATATGATCATGGGCAGCTTGATGATGAATGAGATCATGAGCATGGGCAGCTTGATGATGAATGAGATCATGAGCATGGGCAACTTGATGATGAATGAGATCATGGAAGATGCAGCATGAAGATGAGAGCAGCTCAGTCATCAAGGTTCAACACATGTGACAGTACAGCAAGGTGTCACACAGTAATGTGCAGCAAATGAACGAGAGGCAGCACTATGATAGGTGAAGGAGTCACCTTAGAGAATCAGTTGAAGCAATATGTCTTCAATTGATCTCTGCAGATATCAAAAGTCAAAGTGTTGACTTCTATTGTAAATGTACTATCTCTCTCACTTTCTCTGCTGAACTTTGAAGAACATAAAAGAAGAATTGATCAAAGGTTTCCCCACATTGTCGGGTTTATCCCTGGCTTGCGCCACATCTTGTGTCCTCTTGTCTTGGCTTGTCTTCTGCAATTTATATTTATGTTCTATCTGCAGTTTACTTTATGCTGATGTGATTGCTAATCTGGAAAAGAAATTGAAATAAATTGCTCTAGCATAGAACATACCTAAAATTAACATGGTATCAGAGGTGAGGTGAAGACAATGCCGAAGCAAGAGTAAAAGAGCAATCACCGAAGACAGTGGGGAAAGGACAAAAGGATCAATGGGTTCCTCATCCCTCTTCAAATTCACCGAGGGTGAAGTGGAAGTAGAGAATATTATCAGAATGGCGCAGCAAAAGTTTTTGATGGCCTACTTAAAGATCACTTCATTAGGAAGTCCGGATCTAAGGGTGTAGGAATGTTATCTTTTTTATGTACTTGATCGCAAAAGGAACCTGGTGTCCATTTCAGCAATGGAAGTACTCATCGATGGAAAGGTATGTGTTTGAAAATATATTTTTCAAAGATGTTTTTGAGTTCAGGGTTGTATCAAGTTGTAGGAAGTCCGTTGGGGACCATGTCCATTGACATAGCACTGGAAGTCTGTGAGTCAGATGGTGACAGGGATGCCTAAATTCAAAAGGAGCATGAAAGTACATGTCTGAGATGTACCGAAGGAAAATCTTACAAGGGGACCATTCCCCTCATATCGCAGGTCCACAGGTTTGGAACAACCCGTGGAGTTTGAGACTCGTGAACGGGAATCTCATGTATACAAGTAGAAGAAAGACCTCTATGGCTTGAAGCAAAACACCCCGGGCCTAGTATGAGAGGATTGATAGTTGTTTGATGAAGCTGAGATTCACTAGGAGTGAAACCGATCCAAACCATTACCCGAAGGTTATGGAAGATAGACCTCTCATACCGGCACCTTATGCGGATGAACTATTTCTGACAGGTGCAAACCCTCTTATTTGCAGAAGCAAGAGAGAGTTGGATTCCGGACATATGTTTTGCAGTTAGCATGGTGAGATCATATTTGGTTGAGCCTCACTAGATTGGTGCCAAGAATCCTCTGAGATATCTTCGGGGCACAATCTCTCATGCATTGAGATACACTACTGGAAATATGAAAACTGCATGATTATTCGAATGCTGACTGGGTAGGCAGTGTGGAGGATCAGTAGAGCACTTCTCAGTGCTGGTTCTCTTTGGATTCTGCTTCGATATCATGGATGAGCAGGAAGCAGAAGTCGGTATTTATAAGTACGGCCGAGATCGGACACATAACTACGAGTATGACCTCGTATGAAGTTGCCTAGTTGTGGAATCTCTTCAGTGAGTACACATGATGAATACCACTGTGATTCTCTGTAACAACGAGAGGTGGGATTCGATTATTGAGGAATCCCATATTCAATGATTGCTCCAGTAGATAGACATCAGATACTGCCTTATCTGGCATATGGTAAGTCGATGAGCAAGGAGGCTCCATCGCACTGAGATGATGTACGAGTCGCTATACTTTATCAGAGCCCCGGGGAAAGATCAAATTTGTGATTTTCCCGAACGACTTGGAGTCGTCGAAAGATCCTTGTAAAAGGGTCCTGCACGTTGCATACATTGAGCTTTGGGAACTCTAGGGGTTTGCGGTACTTACTGTAGCAACATACGACCACAGGGTGACTCACCCTCCCCTGGTGGTGTGCACTGGGACAAGATGATTTGCTCTCTTGTGGGACAGGATGATTCACTCTCCTGTCGACATGATGATTCGCTCTCCTGTGAACAAGATGATTCGCTCTCTTGTGGGACACGATGATTTGCTCTCTTGTGGGACAGGATGATTCGCTCTCCTGTGGACAAGATGATTCGCTCTCCTGTGAACAAGATGATTCGCTCTCTTGTGGGAAAAGATGATTCGCTCTCTTGTGGGACAAGATGATTTGCTCTCCTGTGTAGCAGGATGATTAGTTCTCCTGTGAGGTCTGGATGATGTGTTCTCCATGACAATTGTGTAGCAGGATGATTAGTTCTCCTGTGAGGACAAGATTGATTAATTCTCCTATCAAGGCATCCTACCCATGAAGTCTGGGACTCATGGGAAGTACCTCTCATCTGATCAATGAGCAGGGAAATCAGGATAGGGACCATAGTTGTACTGATGAACGCATCGTTGTATCTACCGTACTCCCTATGCTAGGATGACCTTCATTGATCTGGGATCAATGATACTGGTCTGGGACCAGTGGTAGAAGTTGTACTTACTATGGACACTGACTTCACGTCGGTTGAGGACTGATCTGGGACCAGTGGTACATACTCTGAGACTGACTTCGAGATAGTAGAGTATTAGTCTGGGACCAGTGGTAGGAGTTGTACTTACTATGACACTGACTTCGGGTCGGTTGAGGATTGGTCTGGGACCAAAGGTACACACTCTGAGACTAACTTCGGGTCAGTGGAGAATGGTATGACACATTCTCGATCAATTCTTCTTCTTCATAGTTCAGCAGAGCCAGCAGAGCTGAGCAAAGCCAGCAAGAGCTGAGCAGAGCTGTGCAAGGCACTGATGGCAGAGATAGTACAGTCGGACATATGAATCAACGGATGGAGTTCTCCCTAGTTGAGAGGGAGTGTTAAAATTGGAAACTAGGGCCAAACTCCATGTGGGTCATCTTATTTATGGTAGCTGATATTTTTATTGGATCCCTCTTATCGAGAGGTGTAGGATTGATCTAAAGATCATCCGATTCCGATAAGTATTTATGAGGTTATGAATTTATTTATGATATAAATCAAATTGTCAAGTCGGCCAACAACTTGAGTAGGCTCAGAAGCCCAACAGACGTGTCTATTTATCATCCATGTTTTAGTATAAATTGGTGAGGACTTGAAGCCATTTTAGACATGTATTCTTGAGGTGATCTCCTCTCCACGTCTTTGGTTTTTGGAGAAGGAGAGAACTAAAGAATATGCTGGCCTAGAAGGGGCCCTAGCTGCAAGATGGAGGCCCTAATACACTGAGCAAGAAGCCCTTATATAGTCAACTAACACGATGTCCAAGAGGCCCTTATACACTGTCATGAAGAAACTTTTAATACGTTGCCTGTACAAGCCTAAACACAGATCAATAGAGACCTGTTCACGCAGCAGGAAGGAGACATATACGCAGGTCATGAAGGTACCTATCCGCAGTAAATGGAGGTATATACGCAGGCAAATGGAGACACCTTATACGCTGTAAATGAAGAACTAAACACAGTCATAAAGGGTAGCCGCAGAGAAAATCCGCAGTAGGGTATTGACTACACCATGGTTTTAGGTGCAGTCATGTTGAGACACTCTCGGAATCCTGTAATGTTCTCGGATCTGGCAGCATAGATCAAGCTACGTAGATTGAACCACTGTAGAGACAAGTAGCCACAGTTATATGTTGTCATGAAGAGGAATTGACGTTACACGCAGTCAATAAAGACATTCATAGGGAACCATGGAAACATTTATATATAGGTCATGGAGACACCCTACACACAGTCATAAAGATACGCAGTCATGAAGACATAACAGTCTCAGGCATACTTGTGAAGACAAGAGTCTTGAAGTGACACTCTTTGTCTCGGCCTGCAGTCATAGTCCCGTCATAATCATGATGAGAAGGATTCCAGTGATCCCACAGAAATGCACGGCATAGTGATCTCAGTCATAATAAAAGATGGCTAGAATGAACGGTCTAATATCATGATGTTACATAATCTACAGCAGGTGCAGTTGCAAGGATATTTAAAAACCATCTCTGTAGCAATCTCAATAAGGAGCAGCATAATGATAAATGAGATCATGGGCAGCATCATGATGAATGAGATCATGAGCATGAGCAACATAATGATGCATGATGATATCATCATGGGCAGCATCATGATGAATGAGATCAAGAGCATGAGCAGCATAATGATGCATGATGATATGATCATAGGCAGCATCATGATGAATGAGATCATGAGCATGAGCAGCATAATGATGCATGATGATATGATCATGTGCAGCTTGATGATGAATGAGAACATGAGCATGGGCAACGAAATGATGAATAAAACCATGGAAGATGCAGCATGAAGATGAGAGCAGCTCAGCCATCAAGGTTCAACACATGTGACAGTACAGCAAGGTGTCAGACAGTAATGTGCAACGAATGAACGAGAGGTAGCACTATGATAGGTGAAGGAGTCACCTTAGATAATCAGTTGAAGCAATATGTCTTCAACTGATCTCTGCAGATATCAAAAGTCAAAGTGTTGACTTCTATTGTAAATGTACTATCTCTCTCACTTTCTCTGCTGAACTTTGAAGAACATAAAAGAAGAATTGATCAAGGGTTTCCCCACATTGTGGGGTTTGTCCCTGGCTTGCGCCACATCTTGTGTCCTCTTGTCTTGGCTTGTCTTCTGCGATTTATATTTATGTTCTATTTGCAGTTTACTTTATGCTGATGTGATTGCTAATCTAGAAAAGAAATTGAAATAAATTGCTATAGCATAGAACATACCTAAAATTAACAAAATATGTTGTCAAGCTTCTGGAAAGATTTGGTATGACAGAATGTAAGTCCATGAACACACCAATGGAAATGAATTTCAAAAATTTATGTGGTGAAGTTGCAGGACCTGATTTGGCTAATCCTTTCGAATATCAACAATTGATTGGGGCACTGATGTTCTTAATGAACACTAAACCGGACATATGTTTTGCGGGCAATACTTTGAGCCAATATATGATTAAGCCATCACATGCACATTGGATTGCTGCAAAGCATGTGCTAAGATACCTACATGGGACCATCAATCTTGGATTGAGTATACTGTGGGAGATGTGAGACTACATGGATACTCTAATGTTGATTGGGCCAGTAACTTTGCTGACAAAAAGAGCACATCTTGATGTTGCTTTAGCTCGGGATCTGCCATGATATCTTGGATGAGCAGAAAACAGAAGTTTGTAGCCCTTAGCACAACTAAAGTCAAGTACATCGCTGCAAGCATGGCTAGCTGTGAGGCAGTATGGTTGAGGAAGCTCTTTGGAGAGTTGTTTGAGCATGTGCTAGATACGACAGTAATATACTATGACAATATGAGTGGGATTCGACTTGCAGAAAATCTCGTGTTCCATGACAAATCCAAACAAATTGAGATCAAATATCACTATATATGGGATATGGTGCTGAGAGGAGCAGTAAGACTCCATCATATTGCAACTGATGATCAAATAGCTGACATACTTACCAAGCCTTTGCTGAAAAGGAAGTTCTTAGTATTCAGAGAGCAGCTTGGACTAATGGATGTGACCCTTCCTATTGGGGGCAATCATGGATGGTTGAGAACACTGAGCTATGATCTTCCCTCTTGTTTGAGCTCTGAAGTTGGGGATGGAGCTAGGAGAGCTCCTGGGGTTGAGGGAAATCTTGACTATAAGTTGTGCACGATCCTTGTCTTGTGTTAACAAGTGTTGATCCCCCCTACAATCAAGTCTAGGACTTGCCAAAGGTATACCCTATTATGCATCCTACCCACAAGCTGGGCTTGTTGGGAGTACCACCGATTTGGCCAATCAGTGTGGTAAAGCTTGGTTGTGCACGATCCTTGACAAGTGGTAATCCCCCTAAGCATAGGTGAGACTTGGTTGTGCGTGATCCTTGTCAAGTGGTAACCCCCCCAAGCAGAGATGAGACTTGGTTATGTGTGATCCTTGTCATATGTTAGCAAGTCATAATCCCCCCAAAGTCTGTGGATGCAGGTCTTCTACCACTTGACTCTTGGTTGAGCACGATCCTTGTCATGTGTTGACAAGTGGTAATTCCCCAAGCAAAGGTGACACTTGGTTGTGTGTGATCCTTGTCATGCGTTGACAAGGGGTAATCCCCCTAAGCCTATGACAATATGGGAATATTAGTGGATATAGGGTGATAGATTAATCTCCCCTATGATGATTCCTTTTCATTAGATTGAAACATCATTGTTCCAGATGATACAAAGAAGAGATGAACAGAGATCAACGGAGATCCTTGATGCCGAAAGAAATTCCTCCCTAGTTGAGAGGGAGTGTTGAAAATTGGCAACTCAAGGATGAATTTCCTTATCTAAAATATCATTTCGGACCTTTCTGGAGTGACTTTCTAAAAATAGAAAGTCATGTCTAGCATCTCAAGTATGACTTTCCAAAAATAGTAAATCATCTTGCATCAATTGGTAATCAAATATAGTTGATGGAAAATCACTTAACTTATCATTAATCAATCTTAATAGTTCAATCTCGAGTTAATCATCAATATTATTATTATTACTATTATCCTTTATCATATTATTATATTATTATTAAAAGGAGATTCATGTCTCTCAATCATGGCACAACAATGTAAACTTTGAAATGGGAACTATATATTCAAAACGAGAACTCTGGCCAAAAAATCCCTAAAAAACATCAAAAACAGTGCTGAAAATGAAAAGTGTTGATGCTAGAATAACACCTTATTTCTAAGGTAAATTTTGAACATGTTTTAAAAAACCAACTTTTGTGCAAAAATTGTCCAAAAAACACTCTCAAAACAAAAAGTGTTGATGTTTGAATAACACTTTTTTTTTTCAATGGTAAACTAACTGCAAAAAACACCTTCAAAATGAAAAGTGTTGACGTTAGGATAACACAATTTTTTTCAAAGGTAATATTTCAACATTTCAAAATAACGGCGTAAAATATTTTATCATGACCCTAAAAAACATAAAAATTTAAAAAAAAATAATGAAAACATAAAATAA
>APFE030493662.1:108798-252772 GCA_000404065.3 Pinus taeda | reverse complement strand
AGGTGGTTCCCTTAGGCTTTGATCTTTGGCCTAGGGAAAAGTGTCCAAAAGATTTTAATTTTTCTCCTAAAGTGACTTTATAATTTTTATAAAGTTAAAATCTAATTTAAAAGTGACTTTAAGTGATAAAGTTACTAAGTCTAATTTTAAAGTGACTTTTATAAAGTCAATGAAAAATTAGAAAGGAAAAGTGACTTTGGAAATAAATGACTAAGTGGGTCTTTATTAAAGTGGGTGAATTAAAAAATAGAAAGTGAGATTTAAATGTGCATTTAATCTCATCCATTGATCTAAATCTATCTCAGCCATTGGATTTAGGGATCACCCAAAAGTCATTTAGGGTTGGGTTAAAGGAGAAAAAGGAGAAAAAGATCATTCATTATTTCATGAGCAAATTGGGAGAAGGAGAGCAAGAGAGCAAGGGAGATTTCTGGACAAGAAGGAGAAAGAAGCAGCAGTTTGGCACAAATACCAGGCAGCTCTTCAGCAAATCAGAACAGCAGAAAGAACAAGCATACAACTGAAAGAACCAGCAATAAAAGGCAGATTTTTTGAGCAAACAGCAAAAGGCAGATTTGTTTTTGCACAGAAATCGAGGCAGCTGATTTTCTGCACAAAAATCGAGGTCCGTACAGCATGTCCGTACCGTCCGTACAGCCTATCTGTACCGTCCGTACAACCATCCGTACCATTCGTACGACCGTCTGTACCGTCCGTACAGTTGCCGTGTAGCATTGTGGTGCTGTTTGGAAATTTTTGGTGGGTTGTGAGGCTCAGAAATCGAGATAAGTTGGAAATATGTTCGCTGATTTTTGCTGTAATTTTCGCTGAAATTTTCTTGCTGTAAAAAGACATTTTTCAGAAATAAAGAAGAGCTCTCAAACTGGTTTTCCCCAAGAGTTGTAGGGGGTTTTTCCAGGGTCACATTGACCAAAAATATCAGTGTTTTAATGTGTTTTAATGGCTGTTTATTACTGCTGATTTTTATTTCTGCAATTTTCAGCATTCTGTAAATTTTCCAGAATTTGTGTTTTCAGCAAATTTATTTTTTCCAGCTTGTTGAATGTATGGTTATGGGAAAGGGCATTTAACTACATGGGAGAAATAAGGAGAAACTGGAAACCAGGGTGGGAAAACAAAAAGTTTTACATATAAAGGCATTGTGGCGACAAAGTGTAGCAAAGGGATTCTTTGGCTCACCTCTAACCCAAAGATCAATATTATGTTCTCTTCGCTAAAATTGTGATAAGCTTTCTCCCACTTTATTTGATTCAGTGCAAACGATATAAAAGCCGAAAGTTGGACATCTCCAATGAATGGAACAATATTTTCATTTAAATGTTCTGCAAAAAGGAAGCTATGCATGTAGAGTTCCCACAAGAGATACCTTGTTTCCTCATCCTGCTTATGAAAAACAGTGATGAAATCTAGCACACTGGTGAATTCATAAGGTTGGCTACATTGTATAGCCTTAAATTTAAGCAACAAATATTATTCAAGTAGAAATAAAGCATAATTATGTGTTGTAGATATACATGCCAAGATGTCTGGAAAAATAGAACAAATTTCATCCTTTTGCTCTGTAACCTTATGAATGCATTCCTGCAATACCTGAATTTTCCTCTTGGCAGCTCTTAGTTTTGTATTTGTTTCGTCTTCTATTATTGCTAATGCCTAAAACCGTTGGAGCAACTTTTGATATTCCCCTTGAGGCACTGTTTCCCCTCGATATTTAGCTATATTCTCTTTATGCTCTGTCAAGGTTTTGTTCAACGCCCTTATTACAACATCTACAATCAATGGAGTGTAATGAGGTACATCATCAGTTTGCGCTCCTTTTTCAATAAGAACATGTGTAAGATCAATCTTGGTCTTAGCTTCAATGGAAACAGTTGCAGGATCAATTTGAACTTCTGCTTCAGTAGAGACCGGTGCAAAGTCAGTTTGAGTTCCTACTTCAATGGAAACAAGTGCAAGATCAGTCTGAACTTCTGCTTCAAGGGAAACAAGTGCAAGATCAATCTGAGTTTCAGCATTCTGGACCTCAAAAACTTTCTTCCCACCATCAGTTCCAAGTTGTTCTGCAACTTTCTTCTCATGACTCCCATAAAATTGTCTGCTAGTTTGTAACCATTTTCTCAATTGTGGTACCTTCCTTTGTAACTCATCATTTTCTTTCCTCAGTGTAATAACTTCATTGAGAAGTTTACCTTTTGTTTATTCTTCACAAAAAAAAATTTGGCCAAAAAAGTTAAAGCAATAGTAGGAAAGGCAAGAGTTGTTACTTCAAAATCTTTGACAGTAGTCATTTGAGCAGAATCAACCATTAGAGGATCAATAGGTGAGTTACAAAATTCCATTGGCACTCTATCGATCAAAGGTTCTGAGGAAACATTAACTAGAAGATCCGGTTTGAGGTCCACTTGTCATGGTTGAAGGAGCAGCATTAAGGTCTTGGCTTACATCAACCAAATCATCAGAAGGAAATTGTGGAGACATATCTTTTGGAGAAGAGGGTTCTAATACAGCATCAACAGAATCCATGGAGTGCCCTTGAGTTGAAATAGCTTCAAATCAACGGATGGCTCTAAAATGGCAATGACTGGAGATCCAACAGAAGTAGTTGCAGCTGGGGAATTAGGTGAAGCATCTTGATTAGAAGTAAGACGGCTACCTATATGAGTTGCAATCTCCTCTATTGTGGTTGATGTTGGTTCCCCTAGGTTCATTGTTTCTAATAAATTTTCCAATCCTTCCAATGTTTGAGCCAACTCTATTTCTTGTTCTTCATGGCCAAGATTTGTTTGTTATGGGGCCAATGAATCCTGAGCCACATTTTCTTTAGGGGTTTTCTGTTGTGTTCCTTCCTCATTGGAAATTTCTTCAATTAAATTTCTTTTAGCTGACTATTCAAGGGGATTTAAGGAACTTTGTCCCTGATATAATCTAACTAGTCTAGTTGATCTTCTCCTCCTTTTGGGCAAAGAGGCCACAAAGGATGCCACTCGTTTTTCTGCTCTACTAAGTTTTTGAGCAGTCGGAATTTCAAGTTGCACAGCTTCTTGTGAGGCATCTTTTGTCATAGAAATTTCAATTTGATCAGTTTCACTACCTTTCTTTGTCTGCTCATCATCGGCTAGAGTATTTCCAAGTGTTTTAGCAAACCCTTCACTTCCAAAGGGAATTTCTTGCTCATCCCTAGGGTTTCCTAAAAATCCTTCCCAACTCTGTTGTATTTTATTTAGACTCCTCACAACTAGCAATTTAATGAGCCCGTAATGGTTGACAATTGAAACTTGATCTTTAGACCTTCTTAATCTACCAACAGCTTCATGTAAAAGTGAAAGCAGAAAATAAGTAACGTTCAGAACTACCTTTTGTCTCAAATACGCCATTAGCTTAAGATGGCAACCTCGAACTACATCATACCTTTCGTCACAAGTGATATATCGCTGAATAATGCCTGCTAGCTCTTTCCAAAGTTCCGGAAGTGAATTGGGGTTATACCCTTTTCCTTTCTTAATTACTTGTTCCCCTCGATTTGAGAATAGAAGGGCCACATTTTTGTAGCGAGGTATGTACTTCGTACCATTTCTCCTCTTCTGATGAGAGGTCTGTTACCTCTATTATTATTTCTTCAATGACCTGTATCTGCACATTCTTTACCATTCTTACCCCTGCATTCAAATTCTACATGAATCTAGTGCAATCTCATTGTCAAATCCCTGCAATCGTCCAAAATAGTCTAGCCATCCTACCTAATTCAAAATACTACGCACTTCTTCTGTGACCTGCAATTGGGTTGGTTCATGGCATACTGAATGACCTTCCATCATTAGTCGTTCAGCAAGGAACGACTGTAAATGGAAACAGCAGAGCTCGAAATATAATATGGTAACAACATTGCACAGAGTATGGTAATTCAACGAAATTCAAGTCATAACATGCAACAAATGCCTTCTCGTTGTTGATTTGGGGTAGCATCAGATGTGCTCTAGCCATGAAAATTGGTGGAGAGACTAAAGAGCATGAGATCTCCAAGACCCAGAAATCGTTTTGGAAAATTTCATCCGAATGAAAAGTAGTTAAAATAATTAATAATTTTAATGACGTCCTATTTCTAAACTTAGGAAAATAAAAATATTAATGGGTATTAATAAAGATAAGGATGAGAAGCTTCTAAGAGACAAAGATCAAGTCTATTTTAATCTTAGCCGTTGATTAGGGACTTAAGCTTGGTCGTTGATTCATCAACAGGAAAAGTATAAGAGAAGGCTTGAGGGTCAATTGGAGATACACTGAGGGAGACTAGTCAGTTCAATTTCTGGAGCGGGGTTTGTTGAGAAATTTGAACTAGAGGTCTAGATTGCAGCAAGAGGTAGCAAGTACGGAGCAGAGAGGCAGGGAGTCAGGGACAGTGCCAGAGGATCAGCGCAGAGGTCAAAAACGCAGAAGCAGAGCCACTCAGGAAGACGCAAAGGCAGCAGGACTGCGCAGTCACTAGAGGGCCTGCGTGGGTGACGTAGAGAGGCCAAGTGCTGATGCAGAGAGGCAGGGTGTTGACGCAGACGGTCTGGGAGTTGCGCAGAGGCTAGCTAGTCCGACGCTGAGCCTAGGAGAGGTGTCGGAGAATTTATTTTAGTCAGGTGAGCCAGTTTGGCACCCAGTGTACTCAGAAAAGCTATCTACTAATAAAATCCTCCTTTGCTGCACCGGTTTTCCCGCATTGGGTTTTTCTGGGGACAACTGTCCAAAAATATTTATGTTGATGTGTTTGATTCTTATGCATGTATTTGTTTCTGTATTATGGTGTGATATCTGCAGTAGAATTTATTTTAATAATTACTGAAGGTTTTTCATAAATAACTTATTGGAAAATAAGTAGGTAAAATAAATCAGTTGTTGCAATGATTTGAAGGTCACCCACAGTCGTTAATTAGCTTAATGAATTGAGAAGATTTTTTCATAATTGAAAGATAAATACGCACTGATTAATCATGAAAAAGAGCCATCAAAAATGGTTGTTAAGAAGAGAAAGGTTTGTAACACATCAAATAATCATTAGGTTGACCATTCAATCATAAAGTGCAATGATGAGAAAATCTTTGCAACATACAAAACATCAATATCAAAATAAATAAAAGGCATGGGAAGATGATGATTTGAAAACAATAGTTGGTTGGAAACTATGTTCGGTTATGGAATACCACATAGATAAAAATGGGAGTTAATAAAGAAAGATGATAGAAAATGCTACGTTTCTGAATGTCCCATAATCTCTATCCCTTATATGTAGAATTACTATTAGTTCTCATTAACAATCAACATCATCACTTTATAGGAGCTATTTTAATAGTACCCCATGATATATTTTCACAAATCTAACAGTTTTCCTTTGTTGATTATTGATTTTGAGGAGATAAGATAGTTAACTAGATTGTAGTGTTTAAGTTAACTTTAATACCATAGGCATGTCGATTGTTGCCAGCAGGCATCCATAGCCTCGACAGGGTTGCCTTTTAACCCATTGAGATGTTAGTGTCCCATATATTAGATTTAGATTCATAGTTATAAGTTTATTTAAATTTTCTTAAATGTCTATAGAAGGCCATTGTTCTAGCGTTGTGACCAGTTAATAACAATGCCATTCACGGGAACTAATAAAGTGAACAAGTCGTTTTGTGATGAGACCTCTTGTCCCTCAGCTTTAAGACCGAAGGCCATTACCGTAGCTTGGGGACCAAAAGTGGTAATGTCACTTCACTAGGTCCTATGATCATGGTAAGCCGACACGTGATGAGACCTCCCATCCTCCAATGATTTTTTTGTTTTTATTATTTTCTGCTATGATTTTTGTTAATCATAAAA
This sequence comes from Pinus taeda, assembly GCA_000404065.3. NCBI lineage: Eukaryota > Viridiplantae > Streptophyta > Pinopsida > Pinales > Pinaceae > Pinus > Pinus taeda. The sequence continues at coordinate 246,904 of APFE030493662.1, read as the reverse complement.
AATTACTTAATAGATGGGGTGGAAAATCAACTCCTCAAGAGTTAGGGATGGCGTAAAGAGTTTTAGGACAACTACTCTTTAGCTGGCTAATCTTATTCCCAGAAATTAATTTCTTCAAAAGAACCGTAGAATTGTTTTAAAATTGAAGTAGAAAAATGATTCCTTAGGTGGTGATAGAAGGAACGTACAATGAGTGCCTTATGAATTCCTATAAAATCAAGGAATTAAGTATTTTAGAAGATTCAAAAATCCATATAATAAAATCATCTTAAAAGAAATTCTCCTTTTTAAAGTAAATTCTTATGTGATAAACATTAAACAAACTAGTTACCTAACCATCATATTGAAAAGGGTCTTAAAATGTTCCTTATCCCAAGAAAAACAAAGATATTTGCAAAAAACTCATAAGTAATAGCCGTATCTAAGGAAACAACAATCACGTCTAAGGAAACAACAACTGTGAAAACGGTGTTGTGACTAGGGAAACGGCAATTGTGAAAACAGTGTTGTGACTAAGGAAACAACGACAACAAAAACGATGTTGTGATTAAGGAAACAACAACTCTGAAAACAATGTTGTGACTAAGGAAACAACAACTATTAAAACATCATTGTGACTAAGGAAACAACAACCATGAAAACAACATTGTGACTTAGGCAACAATGATTGCAGCAACAACATTTTCAAAAATGATCGTGATGTTTTCTAAAATAGAGAAAATATACACACCATAAGAAAATAAAAACTATTTACATTATGTCCATGGCAATGAAGGATTTCCAAGAAGAATTTACCTGATTGTGTTTGTGGGGACATGCCCCCACTTGGCTACAACCTGCAAGTTTGTATCATTATTAATTTCATGAAGAAATGACTCTTTTGTAAGTGGTTGATGATACAGGTGAAGTCGGTGACCTTTAACGAGAAAATAAATGTCAGAATCATCAATCGTAGTATGGCATATTGTCCCATTATCATAAACTTTGCTGACTTTGTAAGGACCCAACCACCTTGTTTGAAGCTTACATGGGAAGTTTTGGAATCTGAAATCATATAATAGCACCCAATCTCCCTTTTGAAAGGTCTTTGTTTTAATCAAACAATCATGCCACTTCACTCTTTATTGTTGAATTATAATTGTGCATTGGAGAGCAGCAAGGTAGATGTCATCCATTTCATTGAGTTGTTGAAGGCGTTGTTTTTATGCTTCTGCAAGGTCCAAACCAACTTCCTGAGCAGTTCTAAGAGTCTTAACTTCAAATTCAATCAGAAAAATGGGATCCTTACCAAAAACAAGCTGATATGATGAAAAGTTAGTAGTATTGCGCTAGGTTATCCAATAAGCCCACAAGGCTTCAGGGAGTTTAGAGGCCCAATCCCGGCGATTTGTAGATACTTTTTAGTTAGGATTCCTTCCAAGACTTTATTTCTGCTTTCCACTTGATCGTTTACTTTTGGATGGTAGGGTGAAGTAATTATTAGTTTTATGTGATACTTTTGCAAGGTTGCAGAGATTTTACGGACCGTAAACTGTGATCCTCTGTTGGTTACAAGTTCTCGAGACAGACCATATCGAACAAATAGTTCAAATAGAAATTTGATGACTACCTCTTATGTGGCTCTCGAGACAGTGACCACCTCAACCCATTTTGTTACATAGTCCATGCAGACTAGAATGTATGATTTTGGTTTGAAGGCAGACTGGTGGGACCTACAAAGTCCATCGCCCATCTCTTGAATGTAGAGGCATTTCATAGGACTGAATGGGATGCCTCATCCTTTGACAAATATCGCAGCTTTGGGCATAATTCTTGGTGTCTTTGAATATTGTGGGCCAAAAATAGCCCATTTGCAATACTTTATGCCCAGTCCTACAGGCAGCAAAATGACCTCCATAGGGTTCATCGTGGTAGGCCTTGAGGATGTCATAGATCTCGTCCTCTCTAATGCATCTACAAACTTGGAGATCTGCCCCTGTATGGAAGAGATAGCCATCTATCCATGAGAATCAAGCACTTCACTGAATAATGTGTTTCTTTTCCCTGGGTGATAAGTGTGATGGCAGTTTTCCAGCCGCCTGATAGTTTGCAACGTCAGTGTACCACTGTGCTTTGACAATCATGGCAAACAAATGTTCATCCAGGAATCGATCTTCCACTGTTGAGGAATCAACTGCAAGTGGAATTTTAGATAGAAAATCTGCAACATGGTTCTCCTTTCCCAATCGATCTTTTATAGTGATGCCAAATTCCTGTAACAAAAGTAACCAACAAGTTACTCTACCATTGGTAACTGTTTTATTGGCTAAATATCGAATAGCAGGATGATCGGCATACAAGAAAATTGGATAGCCTATTATATAATGACGAAATTTGTTTATAGCATAGACAATAGCCAAAAATTATTTTTCTGTGACAGTGTAATTTAGTTCTGCAGGTGAGTTTTTGTTGACATAATAAATTGCGTAGGGTTTCTTATCCTCTTCCTATCCCAAAAACTGCCCTTATCGTCGTGTCAGATGCATTTTAAGATATGTGGAATGGCAAGCTCCAATCTCGTTCCCGCAACTCAAGTGTTGTTGACACCAACTTCTTCAACTCTGTAAAAGCAATATCACACATATCAGTCCATTCGAACTCCACGTGTCCAGTTAATGCATACAACAGCGTTGTAATTTTTGAAAAATGTGCTATGAAACGACGATAGTATCCAGCATAACCAAGGAAGCTACGTACCTCTGTTGGTGTACAAGGAAGAGGAAGTTTAAGGATTACCTCGAATTTAGCCAGATCTACTTGAATACCTGCAACATAAATAAAGTGTCCCAGAACTACAACTTTTATCATCAGCATATGACATTTCTCATTACGGAGGCATAGTCTGGTAGCTATACATCTTACAAGAACATTTTCCAAATTATCCAAAGCTTCATCAAATTTGTTACCATAAGGAGTAAAATCATCCATATAAAGCTCGAGTCTGTCATTAATTAAATCAGAAAATATACTCAGAATTTCCCTCTAAAAAGTGGCTGGTGCACTGCAAAGCTCGAATGGAAAGACTCTCTATGCAAACGTTCCCCATGGACAGGTGCACGTAGTTTATCTTGATCCTCTGGAGAAATCAGAATATGATTGTAGCAAAGGAAAAGTATTTCTTCCCAGCAAGTGTATCAAGGACTTGGTCTACAAATGGAAGAGGAAAATGGTCTTTCTGTGTGGCCTTATTTAGTTCTCTTTAATCTACACAAATCCTCCATTTTCCATTCTTTTTAGGGACTAAAACCAATGGTGAAACCCACTAGTTGTCAGATATAGGGTATATAAAGTTAACATCAAGTAGTTTCTAGAGTTCTTGTTTGACTATGTCCCTAAGATGTGGATTCAATCTCCTTTGTGGTTGATGAATAGCACGGGCATCTTTTTCAATGTAGATGTGGTGCGCACATAACTGTGGATCAATGCCTTTCATTTCTGCATAATCCCAGGCAAAGGCTTGTTTGTATTTTTGAAGGATTTGTATCAGTTTCTCACGCTGAAGGTTATCAAGACTGGCATTAATGTTCAGCGTTTTGCCTGGATCAATTTCGACAAGAATACTATTATGGACTGTTGTTGGAGGTATGTGGTCATTGATTAGCTCTTCCATTGGATCACCTTGGGCTTCATTATCGAGTACAGCTTTCAACATTTGACATGTTGGGTGTCCTATAGTAGAGGGCTAACTAATAAAACCATTGATTGTGTTATCCTCAGTCTATCTCTTGAAAATAAGAGCATTGTCAATAGTAAGAGCAGAACGTAATTTGCCTTCTTCAAACTCAAGAGGAAGCCACTTAAGATTGTCAAATGGTATGCCAGGTTTAGCAAGTGGATATAGAATAAGATTCTTTGGCAATACTCATGCTACCGGTCCGACACCCAATGTACGCATCAGCAATGGCAAACCACGGTCTACCTAGTATAAGAGGGTGTCCTTCCAGCTTATTTCTAGGACTAAGCACCAAAAAATCTACGAATTCTCCCAGGAATCTACTGAAATGATGATACCATTTAGGGTTCGTTTTGGCTTTCTCACAGATCTGTCAGCTAACTCCAGCATGTTTAGGGTTGGCTTTAATGTGTTTATTACAAGGAGGGCACAAGTTTCAAGTGTTATGATGTTTATAGCAGCTCCTAAGTCCACTAAATTATTTGAAAAGCTGAGGCCTTGAATCTGAACGGTGACCATGGGGTTTCAAGGATCATCGTACTTAATGGATATCTGCCTTCCTAAGATAAGGTAAGAAAGTTTTCCAAGGACATGGACTGTAGGAGGGTCTTTTGGTTTTCTTCCAGGTTTGTTGACACAAATCTTTGATAATTTTAGTGTAAACAAGTATGTCTCTAATAGCCCGGAGGAGAGGAATGTTAATACACAAGTTTTGTAATTCCCCTACAAGATCGAATTTAGGATATGTGGATGGTCTTACTATGGCCAATCTCTCTGGAAAAGGGGAAGGAGCATCTGTAATTTTATTGGTTCTTGATTCTTAGTCAGTTTACCAGGTGATTATGTTTCAATGATAATCACAATCGAAGGGGGTTTTTCTAACTAATGTTGCTCTTTGGCATAATTTTCATCTTCTGATTGATCTAAGTTCCTTGGGGTCCCTCTGGAAAAATGGTCTGCCCAGATCTTAAGCTGAGCTCATTACATTCTAAGGAGGGAGGACAACAGTCAGAAGTGTCAAGAATTTCTAGAAGTTGCACAGGCCTATTGTTTGGATTTGGATTTGGCTATGAAGGTAGCTGAGCGCATAACAAAGGCGGAGTGTTTGGAGGTAACTGAAGTGGTGGCTATAAGGGTTGTAGTGATGGTTGCGATTGAGGCAGCGTACCCAATGATTGATTGACAGGTCCAGAGGGGCGCTGCCAATTCTGGGACCACATTTGCCCTTGAGTAGGCTGGTTTGACCATTGTGAGGGATACGAATTGCTTTGCGAATTTTGCTATGGTGGTGCAGAATATTGTTGGTTCGACCAAGAAGGTCCAAGAAACTATTTATTTAACCACGGTGATGGGGGATATCACTGAGGTTTCCAGGTAGTATTGAATTGTTGTTGACCTTGCCAAGTTATTCCAAGAAACTATTGTTGATTATATTATCCAGGAAAAAACATGGAAGGGTTCTAAACAGTACCTGTAGGATGGATTTGACACTGTCGTCGTTGTGCTACCAAATACGCAAGTTCTGGTTCTTCTTCAGCTTCCTTAAATATAGCCTTCAATCCAGGAAGGCAGGGGCAGCGATCAGTCAAGTGTTCTTTAGTACAGATAGCATAGATCTCAACTGTATCCAGTGGGCACTCCTTATGACTATGCTTCCATCAACAACAAGGGCAGAAAATTGCTAATGTCTTTTATGCTTCTGCTTCACCTACAAGACGTCCAATTGTGTAGTCAGTGTGCTTAATATAGCAGTTTTGAAATGTTCTAATATATTACCGATTTCTACCCGCGTGACTCATCCGCCTGTAGTTCTACTGATTTTGTTGAGCGGATCACAACTTCCGAGCTTAGTCCTTGTGCTCCCACGTGAACACTTGATACACAATTTCACAATACCATCATACTCTTCTTTAGATATATTGCCCTACCCCATTAGGTTAAGTGTTTTTATCCATTCGTCCTTCATTCCCCTAATTAAGGTTGTTTTCAGTACTTGTTTAGGTGGAGTGGAGTATGGCAATCTTTGCAAGTTACACTGGAACCTCTCTATATATTCTTCTAAGGTCTCATCTTCCTTACATATTAATTTAAATATTTCTTCCTTTAAATCTCTAAATCGACAGTAATCCTGGTATTTGGTAAGGAAGGCTTGTTTTATATGATCCCACGAGTTAATGGTACCACCCCCTAATCCCATGAACCAATGTAGTGTTTCTCCCTTTAGAGTGGAAGGAAACAGCTTTAGCTTCTGGGGATCTGTGGCATAGTCATATCCCCAACACAGAATGTCAACTTCAAACAAGAATGTGTATGGGTCTTCAGAGGTCATCCCATGGAAATTTGAAAGATTTTGAAGTGGAATAGCCTTCATGGGTGCATTGGCTTGTGGATCAACAATAGGATACTCTATAGTCGAAGTTTGTGTGCCTGATATCTACCCCGCCATTTGATTAAAAATCTGCCAATAACCCTTAGGAATCCCAAAATCAGGAGGTACTAACTAAAAAACATCAATATGGTGGCGAGACTTTGAACCTTGTCTAGGTCTTACAGCACTACTCGAATCAAGAATTCCAATTCCCTCTCTCACAATAGGTGTTGCGAGAGGTTTCTAGTCAAGAGATTGAGGGTGTAGATCAATCGTTTCACCTCTTCCTTCCTTTAAATTACAAAATTGCCCCTCACTCTTGCTAAAAGGATCGAGATGCTTGCTTGATAAGTCTCGAAAGCTCTACTCATATCCCACGGTTTTGTCGTGAATCTCAGCCTCAGCCACTATAGACGATTCTGCTACAGGAGGGGCAATAATAGTAGAGCCCTTCCCGGATACTATTCTGGGGCCTATCGAGGCTTGAGATTCTACTCTTCAGATGATTTCGTTTATAAAGGTCATTCATCCAAGACCAACTTGACCCTGGCTTTTGGTGCTTTTTGAAGCATATTTTTGATCTATTTCTATCTAATTCCTACCTCTAATTTTCATCCTATTCATGCATACTAAATAGCCTGAATCTGTGGACCGAGGGTAGACACCACCACAAGTTTCTTTTTACCAAGGTGTGTGCACTAGTTCTTACCTTTCGTCTTCAATATCCAACCCTCAAAGAGTCAGGTATGCAACTAAATACAGTAGCACACTCTTTTGACAACCTCCCCGGCAACAACACCAAAATGATGGATCAATTAATTGTTCTAAAGAATCAACTAACTACCACACATTAAATTATCAATCCAAGGATTCGTCTGGTAACTGGTTATTTCAAGGCTATCTGCAAAGTATATGCAAGAGATGGTTTTGAAACTAATGCTAACTAATTCTCTAACAGCAAACAAATTAACTGGAAGAACGAATCAATTCCTAACTTGAAGCATACATTCATAAAATCTATCATTCAAGAAAACAATATTCTCTAAAAATCATTCAAAGGCATCGAATTTTGATCACTCTTAACAGGAAACAGAAAGAAAATATCTAGAACATTAAGTTGCTACTTAAGAAACAACACTTGCACAATCAAAGGAACAGTGCAGGGAAACCATAATCATGAAACAGGAACAAAGAAATAGCAGGAGGAAAAGCAAAACTAGTATTAAATCATCAATAATTAAGCGATAACCTCTGGGAAACAGCAGTAAAGCAACAACAATTACAAATCAACTTCTAAAGGAACAATATCTGTGAATCAATATCACGACTATCAATATTATCTTTACTCAAAAGAAACACATGAGTTGTTAGTTTTTGGTGGCATCGGAAGTGCTCTAGCCTTGAAACTTGGTGGAGAGGCTAAGGCACATGAGTTCTAAAGAACCCATAAACCGTTTGGTGAAATTCCACATGGATTGTATTTTATTAAAATAATTAATATTTTTAATGGGTTTCCTAAGTCTAAACTTAGGGAAATTATATTAATGGGTATTAATCAAAATATGGGTGAGAATGATTTAGAAGGCAGATCAAGTCATGTTTTAATCTTAGTCATTGATTAGAGACTTAATCTCGGTCGTTGAAGACTCAACAGGAAAAGTATAAAATGGAGGCTTGGGGTTCATTTGGAAATACACACACACACAGAGAATTGATCTAGAGTTTGATTTATGGGGCTAGGAAGCTGAGAAATTCGAACTAAGTGATCATTCAGCAGCAGAGGGGCAGTGAGAATCCAGGAGAAGGACTTTCCGGAAAATACAGACAGAGAGGCGAAGAGAGCTTGCAGAGAGGCAGCGCAGAGGCCGGGAGAGCTGATGTTGGGCCAGATAGGCTCACGCAGTCCTGACGCAGAGCCAGAAGGGCCAACGCAGAGCAAAAAAGTTGCCTGTCATGCAGAATCCAGAACTGTCAGGGACAGCCGAAATTGCCGAGAACTGCAAGAACAATCGGGATAGCTGACGCAAAGGGAAGAGAAGGTGACGCAAAGCTAACGCAGGGCTAATATAGAGTCGATGCAGGGCTGACACAGAGCCTACGCAGGGCATCCTAGATCAGTTGGAATTTTGCCGAGTGAAGTGAGGTAAAACTCACTCAAATTTTCTGCTAATATTTTCTCTGTAAAGGATTGCTAGATGAGCATCCTAGATTTGTATTCAGATATTTCTCCTACATAATAATAAACCCTCAGAACTGCTGAATAGGTTTTCCCACATTGGGTTTTTCCGGGGACTATTGTGTCCAAAAATAAGTGTGTCTTATGTGCCTTGTTCTTTTGCTCTGTTTTCCGTTTCATGAGATCAAATATTTAATTAGTGTAGGTTGCAGAAGTAATTTGCTTCAGTATTCAAAAGAATAACTTGATGAATGTAATTTAAAAATCAAGTAGGTGAAGTAGATTCAGATTTGCTGCAGTAGGGGTTCCTTCGAGTCTAGGAATTTTCACACGATTTACAATTAATCTAACAGATAAATGATTCATGAAAGAAGATAATATGTGAAATTAATAAAACAAATGAAGGTAGCACCTTATCTAGGAGTGGGACCGAACTACCAGAGTCAGATTGTCTTGCAGAAAAGATCAAAACAGAAGATTAATTCTCAACAATGAAAACTTTGCATTATATTAGGAAAACGATTACAATCAGCGCCTATTAACAAGTCTGTCTGATGGATGAAAAATTACAAAAAGCTCTCTTTCGGGACACAAGCCCTCTGTCTGTATACTACAGTTGAGGGAGATAAAAATGGTAAATCTTTTAACAAAGAGTTATCCTAAGAATCTAAAGAATCTTTGAATGCTCGTTTTTAGTTACAGAGTCTTAATATCACCCAGACAAGAAAATCAAGGGCTTTGTCCTTAACAGATTTACTCAGATAAGAGCCAACCTCGCTTGATCCACCACGGTTGGTTGGAAACCGCATCACACTATCCCAGTTTTACCGTAGACAGTCGAGAAACAACATCAAGTACTAGTTGCCCCTAATATATCACAAAATCCTTGTTCGTAGTGAAAATTCAACCATGAATAAGTAACGCTTTTGTAATCAAAATAACACATCTAAAAGGCAAAATGATAAAAGGAAACTAATTCCTTCTAAGTCCTATGTTATACCAATTAATATATCATAAATACGAGAAAGAGACAAGAAAAAAACATTAAAACTAAGGGATAGGATAAAGAAATTATGACAATTGTGAGGCCCAACACACATTCTCTCAGGTCAGGATACAACCACCTATGGATCTGGCATCGCTCCAGGGTACTCTACCTTATATTTCGCCCTCCGTTACTTTGGCTTATAATTCTATTTGTTCATGGGTTAATGCTTCAGGCTGGGAACACTCTAGGGTTATAACATCTGGTGGTCCTTCCATAGCCCATCTAGTTTTGAGCTATACGGCATGTTCTCTCCCTATTCAGACACCTCCCAAAAAAAATTCAGCCCTTTTCACTACTAAAGATTCCTCATTCCTATTGGGGTCATCTAAACCCCGATGTTTCTTTCGCCCATGCCCACCTAACCCTTCTTTCCCTTTGGGAGGCCTAGGCTATAATCCTCCTGATATCACTATTGGAAAAGGCAAAGGTCATCAGTCCAAACTGGTACTTGCTCAAAACAAAGCCTTGTTGATATGGCATCAGTGTTGATTTGTGCTCTAGCCACGAAATTTGGTGAAGAGGTTGGAGCACATGAGATCTCCAATGCCTAGAAAGGGTTTGGACAGATTCTAAACAGTTCAGGAGATATTAAAATAATTAATATTTTTAATGGAGTCCCTAAGTCTAAACTTAGGGAAATTAAAATATTAATGTGAATTAATATGAAACTATGTTAAAAGGGTCCAAAAGACATGGATCAAGCCATATCTAATCTTAGTCGTCAATTAGGGACTTAATCTCGGCCGTTGATATGTCAACGAGAAAAGTATAAGAGGAGGCTTGAGGGTCACTTGGAGAGTACACCAGAGTGATCAGTCATTTTATGCTTTAGAGCAAGGTTTGCTAAGAGAGATAGAATCAATGATTGGAGTTGCAGCTGAGGGGCATTGAGTACAGAGAGACAGAGAGGCAGAGATAGTGTCGGGAGAGCAGTGCAGGAGCCAGAGAGAGAGACGCAGTAGCAGCCAGGGCTCACGCAGGGCCAAGCAGAAGCAGCCGGGACAGTGTTGCAGGAACCGTCCCCCCCCCCGCAAGGATCAAGAGGCAAATTCGCGTCCCGTACGGATCCGCCACAGATCCTTCGGTGGAACCATGGATCGAAAAATTGAATCTGTGGTTCCTCTTTTTTTTGGCGGTTCCTGCAAATTTGGATTCGCGGGGGCCCGATCCCCGATTCCTATTTCCTAATCCGCGGATCCGAAAAGGATCAGGTGCGGATCTGTGGAGGTTTGGGCGTGTATCCACCACGGATAACGAGCAAATCTAAGAGAAGGTGGACAGTTCCACAGGGCTTTTTTTGTTTTTTTTGTTTTTGGAAATTTCGAATTGTTCTATGAGGAACTACACTTTCTAAATACTCCAAGGTACCCCTTGATGCTCCCTAGACGCTTCCTAGATGCTCCCTAATGGTAATGTTAAATTCTTAAAGTAAAAGTGACATTCTCCTTTATCTTTCATTTCCATCCTTTTACTTAAATTTTTAACATTACCATGAAATTGACTCAGGATGTTTGAGAGTGGTTCCAACCTCATCAAACTTCATATGGAGAAAATAGAATTTCATATCCCATTCAAAATTCAGCAGGCGGACTTAACAGTTTCCGGGATCAATGGGATTGTGGTGTTTCATTGGATTATATCATGTATGAAGGCATGTGATTAGCATTTAATCAAGAGCAACAAGCCCTATATGTACCCCAGTGTTGGTGTTATTGATTGTTGAACTCCTTTGTCATGGCCTTAGCAATTATGTACCCTTCACTCAAGTCCAAATCATTGATCAGGCATGTTAAGCTTTCTCTACCATATTATAAGCCTTGGATTACGCTATTTGATCAAAATTAGGCAATGTTGACTAAAATCCCTATAGAATTGAAGTAGAGGCAAAGGCTAGACAAGAGAAGACAAATCTAGATTGTAGATGGTTGACGTTGGAATAATTAATCATTGATGTACAATGGGTGCCATATCTATCTTGATTTATGTAAAAATATGCATGTTTTCATGTCTTCTACAACTAATTTGGTATTTTGGATTTTTTTTTTATATAAATGCAAAAAAATATTAAAAAATTATATATATATATATATATAGTAGACGCTTCCGAGATGCTTCGCTTCCTAGATTTTTGGAAAATGACGCTTCCGCTTCCCCGATTCCAAAATACGTCCCCGTTTCATCCCCGCTTCGTGCAACATTGAGCCGGGAGCTACGCAGTGCTTCAAAGAGGCCAGCGTTGTTGACGCAGAGGGCCAGAAGGCTGACGCAAGGCCTCCTAAGGCTAACGCAGTTCAGAAAGGCAGATGCTGGGGTTTCTGGGGCAGACTGGAGTTGAGGAGCTGCCGGAAGAATTATCCGGGGTTTCAGCCGAGACATTTGTCTCAAACTAAGAGGTATTACTGCCAAAGAAATTCTCTGTTGGGTAAGCCGGATTTGGCACCCAGATTGTACTCTAATATTGCTTAATAAGAAAACCCTCAGATAGTTGCACCGGTTTTCCCACATTAGGTTTTTCCAAGGACATTGGTCCAAAAATAACGGTGTCATTTGGTGTGATTGCTTTTGTTTCCTTCAGTTGTTGATCTGTAATATGTTGAGCATGCACTAGTGTTTATTTTCAGTATTTACATTGTAAATAACTTGTTAAGTAACAGAACAAGTGGGTAGGAACAAATCAAATAAAGTGCATGGAGGGTTTCTAACTGGTAGACGTAGAAACTTCAACAATCAGGGGGTCAACTCTCAATTGATGGGGCACTTAGAGCCAAATAATCTGTCTCTCCCTCAATTGCAAGGGCTTGGCCAGCCCCCAAAAACAACAAGCTCTGCGATGGCATGTTGAACTTGAGGGTGTTGTCATTCTCCTTCTTCAAGAAACCTTGGGAGTGGGGGACCTCATCTCTGGCTTTCTAGGAAGAATCCTACCCGAATGGCAATTCATATGCATAGATCCTCAACGACATTCCGGTGGCCAAGCGATAGGGTAGAACCCTCAGTTCGTAAACGCCCTAAAATTTTGGGGGGCGGACTCAGTCATCGACCTCAAATTCAATTTTTTAGAGCTCAATCAAGATCTCGCCATCCTTAATATATATTTCCCCCTAGAATAAAATCCCTTTCTGGGATTTTTATCTCTGAAATCATGTATGACCAAGGTCAATCTTATCATTGGAGGGGACCTAAACTTCTCCACAGGAGAATATTTCTCCAATTTTCTCTGGAATCACAATCTCATTGACCTAGACCCTATCAAACTCAAACCCACATGGCAAAACAAAAGAACAGGGCAAGACAAAATTGCAAAACATATTGATCGCTTTCTACTGGTTGAGCATCTGGTAGACAATCTACCTCTTATAAGGAAATGGATCACAAAGGGTGGTGGCTCAAACCACTTCCTGATCATTCTGGAAATCAAAGATTCAGGGAAAAACCCCCTAGCCCTTTCAAATTCAACTCAACCCTACTCACAGATGAGAGTTTCACTGAGCTAGTGAAAGCCACCTAGAGACCTTTTGACCCTCTGTTGAATGTCTCAACAAGAAAACAATTTGCACAAAATCTCAAATCTGTGAAGGAAGCCACTATTAAATAGTCAGTCGAAAAAAGGAATAGGGACTCTCAGAATCTCTATGATGTGGAAGTTGATCTAAAAGAAATATCAGAAGGCTCATCAAAAGGCTATGACTCTGAGGAATCAAAGGAAAACCTATCACGCCTTGAAGGGAGGAAGACAAAACTCGTAGTCGACATCGAGGCTAATTGGAGACTCAAAAGCCGAGCCATCTGGCTGGAGGCAGGTGATGAGAACACCAAGTTTTTCCAAAACTTCATAAAAGAGAGGAAAATGAGCAACACAATTTGGAAGCTAAGGGGTCCAGAAGGGAATTATGTTTCCTCTTTTGAGAAACTAGCTGCTCTGGGGACAAATCATTTTAACACTCTTTTCAAAGAACCCCAAAGGGCATCCATTGCCGAGGTGGTCAGACTAGCCATCTTCTTCCCAAGCTTCATTGTACCAGACAACAATGAGAAACCGATGGAACCAGTAATAACTGATGAGCTCAAGAAGGTCATGAGCGGGTTCCAAAAGGACAAGAGCCTAGGGCCAGATGGGTGGTCGATTGAATTCTTCCGGGTACTCTTTGAACTCATAGGTGACAATCTCCTTAGAGTAATTAAAGAATCCAGATCTTCTAGTCACATCCCTACCTCCCAACTCTAATTTCCTTGCCTTAGTCCCCAAATTCGATGACCCCTTTTCATTCAATGATTTTCACCCTATCTCTCTCTGCAATTGCATCTCCAAAATTATAACTAAAACTATAGCCCTTCGGCTCAAACCCATCCTATCCAAATCTATCTTCGAAAAACAGTTTGCCTTCCTAGAAGGCAGACAAATCCATGAAGCCATTGGTGTTTCCCAAGAAGACCTTCACAATCTCAAACAACATCATCTGAAAGGAGCCATCCTAAAAATTGACCTTTCAAAAGCCTTCGACCAAGTCAGCTAGTTATACATTCGACTTCTTCTCACCCATATTGGATTTAGAATTGATTTTATAAATTGGATTATGAGTTGCACCTCCACTGCCTCTTTTGCAGTCCTCATCAATGGTTTTGCATCTCCTTTCTTCAAAGTCAAACATGGATTAAGGAAAGGTTGCCCTCTATCTCCCCTTATCTTTCTCGTGGTGGTAGAATGCCTCAACAGATCCCTGGAGGAAGCTCGCAGAAGGAACAATTTGATGGGTCTAAGAGTGGCTCCCACTCTTTGCATCACCCATCTCCTTTTTGTTGATGGCGTCCTTATTTTTAGTGATGGTTCCCGAAGCGATGCTCACTTAATCAAAGAATCTCTTCCCCTTTTCAAGGCAGCCACCAAAATGGAAATCAATATCCAGAAACTAACCGTCACTCCTTTCGGTCTAAGCGAAGGCAAGCTGAGGTCCTATCTACACTTTCTTCCTTTCAATCACGCCAATTTGGAGAATAGATTCAAATACCTTGGGTTCCTTTGAAAACACAAATTTTACACTAACACAGACTGGAAATGGATCTTAGTCAAGATTGAAAAGAGGCTCAAAGTTTGGAGTACGAGATGGTTATCAAGGACAGGGCTACTAGTCCTAATTAAATTAGTGTTGGAGGCCATACCATTTTACTGGATGTCACTCTCCCGGTATCGAAAGGCACCCTCACCAAAATCTAGAAACTATGCTATAAATTCCTTTGGGTAGGCACCTCAGAGCAATACTCCTTCCGCTGGGTCAAATGGTCCAGAATTGCCATGCCCAAGGTATGGCGTGGTGGGGACTAAAATAACTTCCTTTTTCCTCTCAAGCATTAGCAACTAAAGCAAGTTGGAGGATGATCTCTTCTCAAAGCTTGTGGACTTCTGTGGTCTACAAGAAATACATTTTTCCTTTATCCCTTGAGGACTGGATTTGGAACTCAATCAAAAATAGACCAAACACCTCTATCATATGGAGGGCCATTGTCAACTCTTTCCCCCTCATTGAAAATAGTCTTGCGTGGAAATTTAGAGTAGGCACCAGCCTATGGTTGGGCTTCGATCCTTGGCCTGGAAGTAGCAGACGTCATCGCCTTTTGGAGGATGTAATCGCAATACTTCACTCAAAGGGGATCTACACTCTCAACCAGGTTGCGGCACCCCATTTGAATCCCCTCAAAGATAAAAAGTGGATTTCAGGCAGCCAATTGAACTTACCAAGACATTTTAGAAGAACTTTTTTGACCTTCATCTCAGCATTATGATAGGCACACATCCACATAACTAAGGCCCTTGATGAACTAGTCTAGACCCTCTCCTCCTGGGGACAATACTCTCCAAAAGAAGGCTACCTAATTCTCATCCCAAAACAAGCCCCTGACCCCCTAAAGTCATGGTAGTGTCACCTCTAAAAGCTCAAATGTCTAGCCTGTTACCCACCACTTGTGGGTGATATACATAGGGGGAAAAAATTCTCCTAGATGGTCCTCAACCGACAACCAAAAGCCCCTTACAGCCTCTAGATAGCTCGATGTGCCACCATCTTCGCCACCTGAGCTAGCCATATGCTCCCTCACCCATTTGTTATGATCATATGTTTGAAGGTGGGCCTTCCAACCCCAAAGGTATGGCTTTTCATAGTGTAATTAAGTATTTTGGCTTACTTATCATGGACAATTTTGGGCATGGATTAGTGAGGGGATTCGACAGAAAGAATGGATTTGGTTTGTACTCGTCTCCTTTGTCTAACTTGGTGGTTAACCTTGTCTCCTAGTCCCGAGGGATCTCCTTTATTGGCTACTAGCTTTAAAAATTGCACTACATGGGAAATCCCGATTTTGGTTGCTTGGTCCTGCTTCCCAACACCACATACATCACTTCCCTCCGCTTATTATAATCCCTTTCACCATATTTCGCATCCAGGTCCACATTTGTCCATTGGGTCCACAAGGCGTTAGCCTCCCCTTCCCCTTGTCCACACATTGGGTCGGGCCTGGAACGATGCCCTAAAGGTTGATGCAACTAAAAAGAAAGTAAAAAGCATAATTTGGCTACTCTCAACAAGAAATGTACCATAGGATGCAAAAGATGGTCGAGACATACAAATTTAGCATGTGGGCAAAAACCAACATGAGCTCTACCCTCTATCATTATGGCCATCACCCTGGTTCCTAGGGCCCCAATATGAGCCCCCTACATCATTAAGGAACCCGTGATTGTCCCAAACTCTGGTGGGCGATGAACTACGCCACCTAAAGGGGGCATTCATTGTTATATCTTACACATCGTGCTCTCATCCCATGGAGCCCCGAGTAGTTATGAAAAGAAATATCAATAAAAAAGAAAAAGGCATATGAAGAAAGGTGGAAAAACAAAGGTCAAGGTAACCCATGTACCACGATTGCTCTATCCTACATTCATACACCCAAGTGTGGGCTTCCCTTATCATGGCTACCCTTGTACTGTGGCATGTGGCTTGGAGTCTTCCCCTGATGCCCAACTTTGTTCCATCATTATATCAAATGCCACCTACCATTTGGTGGATGTACTATGGACATGTCACTCCCCTTAGAGGTTGAAACCACTTAATAAGGTCCTTGATTAACCTCCTTCTTTAACTTGTAGACACTTGTACGTTCTAAAGCCCATTATGGAAGGGCATGTCGCTGTGAAGTGTCCACTTGGTTCCATGATTTGTAAGCTCATTTACTCAACTTCACTGATGATTTGTTGTACTGGAAGGTGAGGAGACGCATTGGATCTTATACACGATTGCAGGTGGGTCTTCGTCTTAGGGTTTAGTCTCCCTATACGGGGTCCAAGCCCTCTAGAGGGTCATATTGGCATTTGTAGGGTGAGCATTGAGAGCCATGGGCCTACACTATTGCAGAGAGCAGATAGCCACATCATGGGATCCTTCAACTCCACTCAGTGCTTGCTCGTGTTCCATTTATTTAATGATGATGATGTACCTAGACCACCTTGCCCAATGGGCTTGACAGTTGTTCCAGGGCCTAGATGAGGATGTATCTCACCATGGGAGACAAAGGGAGGGTTTGCATCATTGTTCCAGCCCTTACAGATGGGATACAGGCTTATTTGATCCACTTGGAGACCCGTGGGATGTTTTTGAGCCCCCACAGCCACTTGGGAGCACCACAAGTCATTTGCTCAGAGATCAAGAGATCACCCCCTTCATCACTATTCTTGGAGAGCTTCCATCCATTTTGCCACATGTTGGACTTCACTAGGCCTTCCAACGGCCCTCCTAGCTATTGTATTATCATTTTGACCCTCTTGAGAAGCTTATTTTTCATGTTATGGAGCTATTTGGTGGGCTTGTCACCAATTAGGGTGTTATATTGCACATTAGAGACACTTTTAGGGGTTTGTTAGGCTAATTAGACCCATTGAACTATTAGAGGCTCATATAAATACAAGTGAGGCCTTATTTGTAACTCATCATCACTTGGATTTGGATCATTGTTTATTCTAGAATTTCACTATAGCTATTGGAGGACGAATTGGAGATTCTTTAATGCATTTTGATGTTTGGATTGATGTTATTCTATTTTGGAGCTTCTCTCTCGAAAATGTGATGGATGGATATACTTTTTCTGCCATGTAAGTTTCTCTTTTATGTGAAATTTTCATTATATGTTTAATGTATGGAATACTGCATCATGACATTGCTTGCGCTCTAAATTATGTGAAAATCTTGAATTATTTTGATAATCTTGATCTGTTGCATGTGTTATTCATTGGGCAAGAAAAAGAGAATGTTCCTAGGGGTTGTCTTTGAAAACCTAACCCTAAAACTCCATTATTTGACAAGTCAAAGTATAAATCCTTGTTGTAGTTGGGTAGCTGCTTCATTAGGGCATGCGAAGCTACAATTTGGCTCCTTGATAAAACAAAACCCTAAATCAATCTAATTGTTGACTCCATTCTACCAATAGACTAGGCACTAGTCCTAGATCCTTGGTGATCACATTAACTTAACGAAATATCATTCTTTCACCTCTTTTCTTCGTCCCCTAAGGATAAGGAGATTTTCTAGGCCTTGGTGCAAAATTTTAGGATGGAGGAATTTTATGATTCCGTCTAGACAAGTTTCTTCATTTATGTCTCCTCTAGGCATCCTCCATTTTTGAACGAATTTCGACAGTGGAATTTCAAATAAATTGATGCCCTAGCTATGACACCAAGAGGGAACCCTTGAAGCTACTTTGACTTGGGTATTTATTGAAGGTTTGCCCTCTTTAGTTCATCATTCAAAACCTTTTCTCTTAACTATAGGTAATAATTGGATGAGCCTTTACCACGGTACATCTCTCAACCCTTGGTCTCTAATAGTATTTCTCTCAAGGGGTTTTTCGTGGAAAGTCACCCTAGTTTCTCCCAAAGCTCACATTTTAATTGAACTTTCCATTGAATGAGCCATCCTTGCCTCACTTTGTACCCTAGTATAAACACATCAATCACAAGTGAGGGATTTTAGAAGTTTCGATCTTGCATTCATCATTTTTTAATATTCCTAAACCTGAAGTCATCCTTCCCTCGGGCCTTTCTTGGAGAGCCCTTCTTTTGCTTATAAAACAAGCAACCTATTATCTAAGCCTCTCCTGTGAATGGGCATTGGAAATCACACTGTGCATCGTTATTGGCCTCATCATTCTAGTGATTTCCCTATACCGGGACTCCTCCCATTGGTGAAAGTCCGTAAAGAGCAAGGGACATTGACTGAGGTGACAGTGGGTCCCTGTCCCATTGTTGCCACTTGATCTAGTAGTAGTCCCTTTGGAACCCTGCTAAATTAAGCCGTAATACAACCAAATCTAGATTGTTCATGTGGTGCGCTCTGGAAAACAAAATCCCCAAATGGGATTTTCTGCACAAAAGACAAAAAGGAGAAGGGCCAAACTGGTGCAGCCTATGCAAATCAGTGGAGGAATCAGCCACCCACCTTTTGATCCAATGTTCCTATACCAAATACATCTGGCAATTTTTTCTTCAAAGTTGGGACAGGCATGTAAATAGAAAGGCTTAAATCTTACGGCAGCTTGGCAAGCATGGGTCACTAATGAGGGAATAAAAGACTTCATTGTTATCCCTTTCCTATCTAGCCAGGGTACTTGGCTAGCAAAAAACAAGGTTATTTTCAATGACAAATCGATTCCTTTTGAAACCACAGTTGTTCAATCCCTCTCTATTCTGGATCTTCTGCCTAAGCCATCCTATGCTTCTCGCATCAGAAATGCCCCCAACCTCAAATCAACAAAAACAGGCCCTGGGGTCTCTTTGATGGGGCCCACAGGGCAATCCTAAACTATGTGGAGGCGGAGCTGTCCTACACATCGATGACAACCACTCTTACCATATGAAAATGGGGCTTGGAGAAGGGTCATATGCAGAGCTCATGGCACTTAAGCTGTTACTGGTCTTTGCTTTGGAAAAGAACATCACTTCTCTTCAAATTTATGGGGATTCACAGCTCATCATCAACTGGACTAAAGGATTGAACAGATGTTATAACCTAAGGCTTTAACCTCTTTTAGCTGACATATCTCGCCTCAAATCAGCTTTCTCATATTTAACTATTTCTCACATTTATACGGAACACAACACATGTGCAGACACCCTCTCTAAGGAGGCTATTCTGCTGGCTCGAGGGACATGGGAAATAACAGAACACCTTGAAGGAGAGGCCTACGAGGTCTATCATGGGCCATTCATTGAGGAAGACAGCACAGATTGAAAATGCGGATCAACAGTCTTTGTTTTTTGTTTATTGGCACCGATATTTATCATTTTTCAGCCCCTGAACCGTCAAGGAGGCTGCTCATACAGCCCAGTTTATATTTTTCTGCAAACATTTCAGAAGATCACTTTTCAGATGAGACTTATTTCAGCACTGCTTCAGATGATTTTTTCTGGTTTTTGCAAATCTTCTTTGTAATCAATAGCACCATCAGCAGTTTTTCTTTTCTGAAGCTTATAAACTATCAAATGAATACATGCATGACATGTATCTGCAAAATGTAATTTTGTTTCCTAATGATAATAAAATTTACACATTTTTCTGAGGAAAAAAAGTTAAAGATGAAGGAGAAAAACTTGAAATGAAATTAAATGCTTAAATTGTCGTTGTATACAACTTTATTAATTAAATGGATTTGACAAAGTTTAATGACCATTTAAAAGACAGAATTGCAAAATAAGCAGTGGCAAGAAAGACATATAACAGCAAGTTGTTAACAGAATTCACCCCTCCAGGGCCACATCTTCGAGTCCGCTTCAAACGAGCATCCGATCAATTAAAAAGATACAAAAAATACATCAAAATGCCTTCTTGCATCAAAATAATCTCCAACCTGCAATAAAAATGTCTTTAAGACTCTTCTAGGAAGACTTTAACATTGGTGGAATACTCTCCCCAGCCTCTTCTTGCAATTAAAAAGGCGATATGGCTTTTTTTTCTCCAAAACTGCTATAAAATACACCTTGTAAACAATTATGGGAAATATTTGTCACATGACAAACTTGTGGTGCAACGGTAAGGTGTGGAGTTTATAAAGGCAAAGTCATAGGTTCCAACCTTGCTGTTACAATTTTTTTGGGATATTGCTCCAAAAATATTGTATAGTTAATTACAATATCACTAAATCTGTGCTCAGATCTCCATTTATCCACATCGTAGTGTAGCAGTAAGTCATGTGGTTTATATAGAGGAAGTCGAAAGTTCAACTCCACTAGTTGCATTTTTCATGGGATACACATTTTTGGGATGTTATATCCACATTCATTCAAACTTTTTGATTAATTTATTAATATTTTTTTCTAAAATATTTGGGATTTTCTACCATAACATATGCCATATGCCAACAATGTGCCACGTAAGCTCTTCTAGAAGGTCCACGTGGTAGCATCTAGTTGGCCCACATTGCAGCCTTTGGTTGGTCCACGTCGTGCCACATAGCACCTTTCCGTTCAGCCATATGTCAAATATGGTGCCATGTATTAACGTGTGATTGTTGATGTGTCAACCTAACCATGCCATGCGTCAACCTATCATTGTGCCATATCATCGCGTCAACATGCCACATGTCAATTTGGAGTGTGTTGTATGTCAGTGCCACCCCAGTTTTGCTTTCAACTTCCAAAGGCCATAACCTTTGCATACAATATTTGTCTCACACCATTCAAATTGTGTTTGAAAGCTCTTGATGAGCTCTTCGACATGGAGACCTTTTCATCAGCATTTGAAACCATTAATTTGGATCAGGTATGAGTCGACAAAGGAGAAGAAGACAATAGGTTGGACACTAGTGTCCACAATCTGCCATAGATCAGTGAGCATTGATATGACACTCATGATAAGACAAAAAAATGTGGAGAAGCCAATGTTGCTTGAGATATCCGATGTAAAATCAATGAGCATTGATTGTTAGACTCGTGATGAAACCGAAAAAGTGGACAAACCAATACTATGATGATTGATTAGAGCAAGGAAAACTACAAACAAATTTCCTTATTAAGCTTTGACAACCAATACTTATGACCCCATGTCGATGCAAGAAGCACTCAACAAGAATGATCTTGTTGAATCGAAAAAAGCTTTTCATGTAAAGTATGACTCCTTAATGGAATATCACATGGTAGTTGTTACCACTCAAACTAGCAGGGGTTCTAGGAGGGGATCCTATAGAAAAACTACTAGGTCAAGTGGCAACAATGGAGCAATAGCCCACTACCAGCTCAGCTATAGCTCCCTGCTCTTTATGGACTTTCACAATGGGAGGAGAGCCAACGTAAGAGGAATCACAAGGATGAAAATGTCAATGAATGGGGGGAGAGTGATCCCTAGAACCTATTCGCAAGAGAGACTCAATTGAGTGGCTTACTTGCTTAACAAGCAAGGTGATGGGCTCTCTAGGAAAGGTTAAGAGGATGCTTAAGCTTAGGTTTGGGGCATGTCCCTTGACAAGAAGCTTCCTTGACCTAAGAATCTTTGTGGAGAAGTGGTTTCTATGCAATCCTTGTGGAATTTGAGTTATGAAGTTGCAGAACCACAAAGAACCAAAGTGGACCCAAACTAGTTCAAGGATGTAGAGTTGATCAACACTAAAGGGGCTTGACCAGTTTAGCAAAGAGAATAGGATCAAAGGACAAATTCTCTCTTGAATTTTAAATGCAATGATCCAAGTGAGGGCACTAATCCAAATCAACCTAGGGAGAGAGATGGTATTATGGCTAGGGTTTGCTATATCTCGAGAGATGGTATTATGGCTAGGGTTTGCTATATCTCGGGATTCCACCGTCAAATTTACCTCAAACTTAGAGGACCTCTTGAGAAAACCCCAACATAGTACTGGACCAAAATTCAAGGCTTTTGAATTGCTACAAAAGATTTTGCTTGATGCCCTAGATGACCTACTAGGGTTAGGCCTAGAATAGAGGGAAAGGAGGTGTAAAAGATATTTGTTTGGTGATCACCTCGGACTAGACCAGTGCCTGGCCAATTGGGAGAATGGAGTCAAATAAAATCAACACAGATATACTTAATTACAACCAAGGAGTTCCCTAGCAACTTTGTATGGCCTAAGCAGTAACTACATTACATTGATACTTCTTTATATTGCAAACGATGACTTATCAAGGCGATTCATGAACATTCATGCGCCTCTAGGGCAATAATTCACCATACTTCCAATGATCATATGAAAATCCCTTGCAAAGACAAGCCCAGCAACTTCGCATAAAGAGCAGCTACACTAGCTTCATGAACGAAAATATTTCATAGACAATTTATGAGACAAAATTACAAATAAACATGAAAAAAATACTCACAAGTATAGAGAAATTATTCCAATCATCAAAATGCAAAGAAATCAAAGCTCCAAGACAAGACATTAAGCTCTTCCAAACATCGAAATGCATTTAGATCTCCAATTCATCCATCAAAAGGCCCAAAGAAATTTCAAAAAGAAACAAATGATCCAAATCCCAGTGATGATGAAACTCAAAGGAGCTCTCATCAATTTATATCCTTCTTAGTGAGTTCGATTTGCCTAATTAGGCCTAATTAAACCCCAAATAATAAAATAATGATATGACTTGGGGACAAGCCCACCAAGATAGATCCAAAACCGAAAGATAAGCCTCTCAAGAGGGCAAAATAGTAAACATAATGAGTCGTTGGGCCATTGAGAAGGCCTGGTTGAGTCCAAAGTGTGCCAAGGTGTGAGAATAGGCTCCAAACATAGTGAATAAGAGGTTGGCCCCTAGATATCCAAGAAAGTGACATGTGGTGTCCCCAAGTGGATGGGGGGCACAATGACATCCTCATGGGTCTCCAAGTGGATCGATAATGATTATAAACCATCTACAAGGGCTAGGACAATGACATAAGCTCTCCCTTTGTCTCTCGCAGTGTCACACATCCTCATCTGGACCCTGGAATCTTTGCCCAGTGTGTGGAACAAGTGTGAAGTCCGTTGGGGGTGAGATGTCCATGGTACATCCATCAAATGGTAGGTGGCATGTGATATAGTAATGGAATGGAATGGGGGTAAAGGGGAAGCTCCGGGCCACATGCCATGGTACAAGGGTAGCTAATATGGAGAAGCCCACACTTGAGTATGTGAGTGTAGGAGGGAGCAATCGTGGTACATGAGTTACCCCGGCCTTTGTTTTTCCACCCTTCTTCATATGCCTTTTGCCTTTTATAGATTTTTCTTTTATAACTGCTCGGGGCTCCAATGGATGAGAGCATGATGTGTAGGATATAGCAGTAGATACCCCCATTAGGTGAGGCTATTCATTGCCACACCAGGGGTTGGGACAATCATGGGTTCCTTAATGATGGAGGGGGCTCATCTAGGGCCCATAGGAACCAAGGTGATGACTATGGATAAGGGGCAGAGCTCATGTTTGGCTTTTGCCCACGTGCTAAATTTGTATGTCCCACCTATCTTTTGCATTTTATAGTACAATTTCTTGTTGAGAGTGGCCTAATATGCTTTTTCTTTTCTTTTTAGCTGCATCAACCTCTGGGGCATCATTCCAGGCCCAACCCAAGGTGTGGACAAGAGGAGGGGGAGGCTAACTCCTTGTGGGCCCAATGTACAAATGTTGACCCAGATGGGAAATATGATGAATGGGATTGTAATGAGTGGAAGGGGAGTAATATATATGGTCTTGGGAAGCGGGGCCATGCAACTGAAATCAAGGTTTCCCATGTAGTGCCATCCGTAAAGCCTAGTGGCCAATAAAAAAGATCCCATGAAACTAGAATACAAGGTTAACCATCCAAAGGGCAGAGGAGACGAGTACAGACCTAGTCCACTCTTTCCGCCAAATCCCCCCACTAATCCATGCCCAAAGTGTTCATGATAAGTAAACAAAAATACTCAATCACCCAATGATAAGTCATACCTTCGAGTTTGGAAGGCCCACCTTCAAACATACAATCATAACAGATGGGCAAGGGACCACATGGCTGGCTCAGGTGGCAGAGAAAATGGCATATCTATTCGCTGCAAGGGGCTGCTAGCTGTCAGCTAAGGACCATCTATGAGAAAAAAAATTCCCTATGGATATCACCCGTAAAGTGGTGGGTAACATCTAGCTCCAACTGGGACATGATCTCTCAGAAGGGTGCACAAACGTACTCGAACAGGGAGGTCATGAGAACACCAGCAATCTCTTGGGACAGCAGACCTGTCACGTGCACATATCACAAATCGTGCACACAGGGCAGCATGTTTTTGTGGCGTCTTATTATCACCCATGCTTGTATTAGGCCATAAAAGAAATCAATAAGAAATAACAATTTAATTCTAAATGCAATTTTAATCTAGCATGATAATATCATATGATGTTAGTTCTAATGCGAAAATCAATATGCAATGCATCCTATCCTAACATGCCTATTACTTCCCCCTAGTACTCAATATAATAATAAACCCAATGCAACCAACATATCATCCAGTCAATATGAAAACAACTGCCCTTTTGCTTACTCATGCGATGGATCGAAAGGCAAAGGCAAGAATGACAACATGGAAGGTCACAAGGGCAAGAGGCAGGAAAATGAAAAGACCACACATGGAGAATCACAGAAGGAGAGGGAACAAGGGGATGTAATCTATTCCATGGGATCCTTTCTTCCAACCAAAAGATAGAGATATCAACAATCAAGCTCATAAACCTCTGATGGATGGCAACATCAGGCATATCATCCTCATCATGGTCTTTATCATGTATATCGTGCTTTATGACCGCCATAGGGTCATGATTGGAAGGAAAGGGAGATTGATGACATGGGGAGACACAATAGATAGGTTGCTCATGATAATTATACTCAGGTGAGAGAAAGGATCCATTAGTACAATGAGGGTTGAGGAAAGAGTCCCAATGCAATTCAACTACACCCCCAGGGATGTGAGGAATGACAAGGGTCCTATTGATATCATCATCATAGGTGTCATAAATAGGGTCTTTGTAGAAACAATCCCCATGAATTTCCCATTTCCCTTCTTCAATATGTAAATAGTCACCGATATCAATGTTTGAAGGGGTTACAGGGTCACCTTCTCCAAGGTCTCCAAAAGGTGGGTTGTCAAAATAGTATCCTTGGAAAATGTAGGGTTAACCTCGACTTAGCTTTCCATAGGCTCATCATCCCTATCAGACGTGTTTTCAAAATTATCTTCATCACTTTTTTCGTTATGTGGACCCAATGAGGACCCTCCTCCCTGCTCACCATCTAGATCATGATGCTTAATGAAGGTTTCCTCTTGAATATTTAGTGTAGTGCATATACGAAAATGTCGGAGAAAGCCATCAAAGAATTCCTCAATGGATGATATGCTCCTAGGTTCATGATTATGCAACCATGAATAATGACCATGGAGGGATCTCATGAACAATAGCATAAGGAAATCTTGGTGGACCACTTTCATCTTTGAAGTATGTGCAATAAAACTTTCCACGTGATCAATTGCAGAGAGTGGATCACCATCAAACAAGGGTACCCCACACACCATCTTCCCTATGACGTGATTAGGGTGTCCAAGGATGCCATTGATGTCCAAGGCAGGAAAATCATCAAAGAAAGACATCCTATTGAGATATACATGTAAATTATGTAGGAGTCGCCAAGGTGAATTTAGAGATGCCTAGAGAAATGCTTACTTCACCCTACAAGCATTGACCTTAAAGTTCAAAGAAGAACTAGGGCTTCATTCTTCCAGTGGAGTCGCCAAGAATGATATACAATAATATCGTAAGGGAAACAAAACACGTGTCTCATGTCTCCGACAATGGCGCCAAAAATGTTACTGCTCAAACTAGCAGGGGTCCTAGTAGGGGAACCTATAGAACAACTACTAGGTCAAGTGGCAACAATGGAGCAATAGCCCATTGTCACCTCAGTTATAGCTCCTTGCTCTTTATGGGCTTTCACAAATGGGAGGAGACCCAATGTAAGAGGAATCACAAGGATGAATATGTCAATGAATGGGGAGAGAGTGATCCCTAGAACCTATTCACAAGAGAGACTCAATTGAGTGGCTTACTTGCTTAAGAAGCAAGGTGATGGGCTCTCTAGGAAGGGTTAAGAAGATGCTTAAGCCCAGGTTTGAGGAATGTCCCTTCACAAGATGCTTCCTTGACCTAAGAATCCTTGTGGATAAGTGGTTTCTACGCAATCCTTGTGGAATTTGAGTTATAAAGTTGCGGGACCACAAAGAACCAAAGTGGACCCAAACTAGGTCAAGGATGTGGAGTTGATCAACACTAGAGGGGCTTGACCTATTTAGGGAGGAGAATAGGATCAAAGGACAAATTCTCTCTTTAATTTTAAATGCAATGATCAAAGTGAGGAGACTAACCCAAATCAACCTAGGGAAAGAGAAGGTCTTATGGCTAGGGCTTGCTATATCTCTGGATTCCACTGTCAAATTTGCCTCAAACTTGGAGGACCTCTTGAGAAAACCCCGACGTAGTAGTGGACCAAAATTCAAGGGTTTTGAATCACTACAAAAGATTTCGCTCGATGCCCTAGGTGACCTACTAGGGTTAGGCCTAGAGAAGAGGGAAAGGAGGTGTAAAAGATATTCGTTTGGTGATCACCTTGGACTAGACCAGTGCCTAGCCAATTGGGAGAATGGAGTCAAATGAAATCAACATTTAGATATACTTAATTCCAACCAAGGAGTTCCCCAGCAACTTCGTATGGCCTAAGCAGCAACTATGTTACAAAGGGAAATTTATACTTCTTTATATTGCAAATGATGACTTATCAAGGCAATTCATGAACATTCATGTTTCTCTAGGACAATAATTCACCATACTTCCAATTATCATATGAAAATCCCTCACAAGGACAAGCCCAGCAACTTTGCATAAAGAGCAGCTACACTAGCTTCATGAACAAAAATATTTCACAGACAATTTATGAGACAAAATTACAAATAAACATGAAAAAGGTACTCACAGGTATAGTGAAATTATTCCAATCATCAAAATGAAATGAAACAGAAGCTCGAAGACAAGACATTAAGCTCTTCCAAACATCGAAATGCATATAGATCTCAATTCATCCATCAAAAGGGCCAGTGAAACTTCCAGAAGAAACAAATGATCCAAATCCCAATGATGATGAAACTCAAATGAGCTCTCATCAATTTATATCCTTCTTAATGAGTTTGATTTGCCTAATTAGGCCTAATTAAGCCCCAAATAATAAAATAATGTACAATAATGATATGACTTGGTGACAAGCCCACCAAGATAGCTCCAAAATCGAAAGATAAGCCTCTCAAGAGGGAAAAATAGTAAACATAATGAGTCGTCGGGCCATTGAGAAGGCCTAGTGGAGTCCAAAGTGTGCCAAGATGTGAGAATAGGCTCCAGGCATATTGAATAAGGGGTTGGCCCCTTGATATCCAAGCAAGTCACATGTGGTGTCCGCAGGTGGGTGTGGGGGCATAATGACATCCTCATGGGTCTCCATGTGGATCGATAATGCTTGTAAACCATCTGCAAGGGCTAGGATGATGACATAAGCTCTCCCTTTGTCTCCTGCGGTGAGACACATCCTCATCTGGACCCTGGAACCTCTACCAAGTGTGGTACAAGTGTGAAGTCGGTTGGGCATGGTGATCCACGTGCATCATCCTCATCTAAAATGTGGAACACGAGCAATCAGTGAATGGTGTTGGAGATCCATGAAGTGCTCTCTGCTATTGTGGAGGCACATGGCTATCTACACTCACCCTACAAGTGCCAATGTGACCCTCTGGAGGGCTTGGACCCCATATAGGGAGACCAAACCTCAAATGGAGACCCACCTGCAATCCCGCATAAGATCTGATGCGTCTCCTCGCCTTCCAATACAACAAATCATTAGAGTAATCAAGTAAAGAGCTTACAAATCATGAAACACAAGTGCACACTTCATAATGGCATGCCCTTCCATAGTGGGCTTTGGCATGTACAGGTGTCTCCAAGCCATAGGGCCCATAGGAACCAGGGTGATGGCTATGGATAAGGGGCAGAGCTCATGTTTGGCTTTTGCCCACATGCTAAATTTGTATGTCCTTACCATCTTTTGCATTTTATGGTACAATTTCCTGTAGAGAGTGGCCTAATATGCTTTTTCTTTTCTTTTTAGTTGCATCAACCTCCGGGGCATCGTTCCAAGCCCGACCCAAGGTGTGGACAAGGGGGGGGGGAGGCTAACTCCTTGTGGACCCAATGGGCAAATGTGGACCCAGATGACAAATATGATGAATGGGGTTGTAATGAGTGGAAGGGGAGTGACGTATATGGTTTTGGGAAGCGGGACCACGCAACCGAAATCAAGGTTTCCCATGTAGTGCCATCCCTAAAGCCTAGTGGCCAATAAAAGAGATCCCATGGGACTAGAATACAAGGTTAACCATCTAGAGGGCAGAGAAGACAAGAGTACAGACCTAGTCCACTCTTTCTAGCGAATCCCCCCACTAATCCATGCCCAGAGTGTCCATGATAAGTAAGCAAAAATACTCAATCACCCAATGATAAGCCATACCTCCGGGTTTGGAAGGCCCACCTTGAAACATACGATCATAGCAGATGGGAGAGAGACCACATCGCTGGCTCAAGTGGCGAAGAAAATGGCACATCGAGTTATCTGGTGGCTGCAAGTGGTTGTTGGCTGTTGGCTGAGGACCATCTAGGAGAAAAAAATCCCTATGGATATCACCCATAAAGTGGTGGGTAACAGTAGTCACAACCAATGCCTACAAGTTGGAAGATTACAAGCTTCAAGTAGGTGTTGAAGTGGAAGTACATGGGTTTGCAAAATATTATAAAGCCAAAATTGTGGCAAAAGAATATTATTAGAAGGAAGGTGTTGTTAGTCAAGAGACATTTTCTCTCCTAGTTAAGATAACATCAATTAGACTAGTTACCCACCAAAAGTGGGTTACACCTAGGAGAAACTTTTCTCCTATCTATCTCTTCCAGCTGGCAACCCCTAAGAGCCACCTTGTAGCTAATGTGATGTGTCATTCATATCTCTACCACCTACATCGATCATATGTCCCCTTCCCCATTTGTCAGAATCACATGTTGGAAGGTGGGCTTCTGGTCAAAAGGTACTTTATTCATTCGAGTTCTTATGCTTGTTTGTATTTTGGACACTTTGGCATAAATTATGGGGTGACTTGGAAGAAAGAAGGGTCATGGCCATGGTCTTGTTCCCTCACCTTAAATGGGGGGTTAATTTTCTATCCTAGTCCAATGGGACTGCCCCTAGTGGCCTATCGCTTTAGGAAGTGGCACTACTAGGAATCCATCATCGAGATAGTGTGTTCCATCTATCTTGTTTCCATACTTATCACTACCCTTTGTACATTATGAGACCTTATTCCACCTCCCTTCTCTGGGTCCGCTGGGATTTAGCACACCCCCTCCCCTTGTCCGCATATCTGGGTCAGGCTTGGAAATTTTTCCCACGAAGGCTGATGCAACAAAAAGAAAAAGAAAGAGCATATCATGGCCACAAGCAAGAAACAAAAGAAAGAAAATTATAAAATGCAGAAGATGGTTGGGACATTAACATTAGCACATGGGCAATATTGATAAATTAAGGGAAATTTAAATATTCAATTTCTCTTAACTATGATAACTACTTGTGATATTGTTTCCTTAGATTCTGCTTCGTATTGTTAACACGAGTTATTATCATCAACCAGCTATCAAAACAAGAAGATCAACAATGCACAAGTACACAAGATATCAGCACCAAGCTAGGGAAAAAACCTCTCCAAACCGTGAGAGGAAAAACCCTTTGAACTCTTTCTTGTAGAATCTTTCTTGATGAATTCCAAGACCCAAACTTTGACTCAACAATGCCTTCAACATCAAAATGACAATACCTCCAAACATGTACCCAAACAAGTTGTCTCCTTATGCATTTCTAAATAGTATAGTAGGTCTGCAACAAGAGTATGGAAGTCAGCAACTATGGTTTAGGACAGGCTCATCTAGCTTTCTCTTATCCTCACACTTCTTGTAGACTCATCATACATATTATAACCTTTTGATTTGAGCTTGATATGAGATCTCGTGATGCCAAAGGAGTGATTGTTCTAGAGTAAGCGAGAACAAAACCTTCTGCTTCAGAACATGGACACACCTGCTAGGAGGGTTAGGGCTCTTCTAGCCCTTTTATGACTTCGATCTCCTTGGCAATGACTTCCTCCTTCAAGCTATTGCTAGATCAGACCTCTAACCCAATAACATACTCATACAAAGTGATGCCCTAGATCAGATCAGAATGTCGCACGTGTGAACAAACTTGATGATGAACTCGAATGAGGGAACAGACTTCCTCATTGACTGCAGCTACCTTTTTCTTCGACCCTTTCACTTCGCTTTTCCTTCATGAATGAATGAGAATGAATGTGTTGTGAGGAGTTATCAACGCTACCTTTATATAGGCTTGCCTCCTCATCTCTAGGCTGATGTGATCCCTTGATGAGGCCGACATAATAAGAGGCTTCCAGAATTGTCCAAATGAATTATTTCAAGCGGTTTCTTTGCATCAATTCGGTGGGCACATGATGGAGTATTTCATTGATGATCTAGAAGGACTTTTGACTTATAACAATTACATTTACAAGTGTAACAATACATGATTGTCTTCATTTTACATGACTCATCCTAAGGCTCTCAATTGGAGCCACAACTAGACCAAGAAACTTCTTGAGCATGAAACCCATGTCTCGAGCAAAACTATAAAAAATTTCTTGATACAAAATTACATCATTACAATATTTGATATTACAAAGACCAAACCTAGTTACACTATTTTCAACACTCCCTCTTAACTTTGGAGGTATTCATACATACATGGTACATGGACATTCTCAATATAAGAGTTCTCATAAGCAAAGAGTCAGATTAGTTATCCATCCATTATAGCATCATTTCAACCAACATTGTTTCCATATAGCAAGGCCTTGACTAACTGCTCTATCTCTCAAATAGATCAAAGCACAATGTTGGCGAGACCAATGACTTATAGACACACTCGTCATTGTCTCTCTTAGGGTCATACCCACCCTAGTGTTCTCTGAGTATGCCCTACTAGGACTATTCTCATCTTGGGTTCCCAGCCCTCAAGAATATTGGTCCTCTTGCCCACTCTTATCTTGGATGCCCTACCACATCCTCAAAGAGTGTCGGATGCCAGATGATAACTCAATCCTCCATTTCTTCTTCATTCTCAGAAGATAGAAATGTAGTGTCTATCTTTCCCGCTCAAATAGGGACGACATATCAAATAGACCAAGCTTGTCTCTCAAATACACAAGCTTCTTGTTCGAAAGTGATTTCGTTAATATGTCAGCAATTTGCTCATTGGTGGGAACATACTCCAGCGTCAGCACACCATCTTGCACCAGCTTCCGAATATAATGATACTTGTTATTAATGTGCTTTGTCTTCCCATGAAACAATTGGTCCTTAGACAGTCTTATATAGCTAGTATTATCACAATGAATAGTTGTAGGGGCCAACAGTCCTGCAAACAAGTCAGATAACAATTTCCTCAACCAGACCGCTTCCCGATTGACTTCACATGCTACTACATACTCGGCTTTAGTACTGCTTAAGGAAACTGTCTCTTGCTTCCTACACATCCAAGAGACCATCGAGGATCCTAGATTGAAGCATACTCCAGAAGTGCTCCTTCCATCCTTCTCGCTACGTCCCCAATCGGAATTAGTAAATCTTGTCAGAATCACATCTTTTCCTTTCTCATATTTTAGGCAGTAATATATGGTGCCTCACAAGTATCTCAGTGTATGTTTCGCTGCCACCCAATGATCATGACGAGCTCCATCTGGCACTGACTGAGAACATTCACTGCAAAACATATATCTGGCCGAGTATTTACCAAGTACATCAGGGATCCAATTAATTGCCTGTGCCTTGTGGGATCCACCAGACTGGATTCAGAGTTTCTTAACGGCCTCAGGTTTCTTATCATATAAGTCGACATAGGCTTGCACTCCATCATATCAAACCTCTTGAGGATTTCAATTTCATGCTTTCCTTGACCCAAATAAATCTCATTGGGTTCTTGCCATACTTCCAGTCCCAGATAATAGTGCATGGATCCCAGATCCTTCATATCAAATTTTGTAGTCAATTGTCTCTTGCATTCCTGAATACGTTCTTCTACACATGTTAGTAGAAGATCATCTACATATAGTAAGATGATGACAGGTTCATCCTTTACTACTTTGATGTAGAGGTTGGGATCAGCCAAACTTTTGGTAAAGCCTAGTCTTTGCAAATAAGCATCCATCCTGGCATACCATGCTCTAGGTGCTTGCTTGAGGCCATATAGAGCCTTTTTCAACCTGCAAACATAGCCTTCTTTATCCTTGACTTTGAATCCCAAAGATTGTTCAATGTAGACTTCTTCATCTATGGTACCATTCAGAAATGTTGTCTTTGCGTCCATTTGATGAACTTTCCACTTCATAGATGCTGCCAGAGAAATCAGTGAACGAACGGTTGTATATCTTGTTGTGGGAGCAAAGGTTTCTTCATAGTCAAATCCTTCTTCTTGAGAGAAACCTCTAGCCACAAACTTGGCTTTGTATTTGTCTATGCTCCCATCCGCAGTATGCTTGATCTTGTAAATCCATTTCGAGGTTACCACAGATTTGTTTTCCGATATAGGAAAAATTTCCCAAACACCATTCTTCATTATAGATTGGTATTCCTCATGCATGGGAAACTTCCATTCAAAGTGCTTGGAAGCTTCTTCAAATGTGGATGGCTCATCTTCAATCAATTTTGACATGTAGGCTGCATACCTAGAGTACCTTTTAGGTTTCTTACTTTCTCTAAATTTTCCACTTGCCTAGTGTCTTTCAGCATCTTGAAGTGTGGAGGACAACCAATTAGGTTTCTTCCTCTTCTCAGGGATAGTGATAGGTTCACTTGGACCTTCATCTTCTTGTTGAGCATCTTCTTCTTCTTTAATGACTTCTTCCTCAAATATAGGAAGATCCTCTTCATCGGAATCGGATGAAATGTCCTTTGACTTCTTGAATGCAATATTTTCATCAAAGATTACATCTTGGCTTACCTCTATTTGATGTCCTTCCTTGATGTAAATTCTGTAAGCCTTGGATGAATTACTATATCCCACAAATATCCCTTCTTGCTTGCCACATCGAGCTTCTTCCATTTATCCTTGGGAACGTGGATATATATCGGGCATTCAAATATTTGAAGATGGTCCACATTAGGTTTCTTTCTAGTGAAAGCTTCTTCGGGAGTTTGATTATTTAGAGACCTGTGAGGACTTCTATTTTGAATATAGACAACAGTGTTTGTTGCTTCTCCCCATAGGATTTTTGGTAGATCTTGGTCATGAAGCATTGCCTTGACACTTTCTTCTATGGCCATGTTCTTCTGCTCAGCTACTCCATTATGCTCGGGATTATATGGAACTATGAGATCCCTCTTAATCCCAGCCTCCTTGCAGAAGGCTATAAGTTCTTTAGAAGTGTATTATCCACCATTGTCAAATCTTAAGGTCTTGATCTTTCTTTCAGTGAGATTCTCCACTTCAATTTTGAATTCTTGGAATTTTGAAAAGACTTCATCCTTGGATTGAAGAAGGTAAACCCAAGTTTTCATGGAGTGATCATCTATGAAAGTGACATAGTATAGATGTCCTCCAAGAGATTTGGTCATGGGACCACAGACATCAAAGTGTATGAGATCTAGTATCTCTTGAGCATGAGATGTGCTATGACCAAATGGTTTCTTTGCAATTTTTCCCCATGCACAACCTTTACATACACCTTCATGTTCTTTGAGATCCAGGTTTCCATTTACTGTGGAATTTAGGGTTGGAAGAATTTTGTAGTGAAGGTGACCCAATCTTCTATGCCATAATTCACATGGACTAATTTCAATATGAACAAGTGCTTGATTTATAGGAGAAACCAATCTATATAGTCTGCCTTCTCGGACACCAATGGTTCTAGCCTTTTCAATGCTTGAATCTTTAGCCCAAACAACTACCCTTCCATCTATAAAAGCAGCTCTATCACCCTTTTCTTCTAAAGACGAAATAGAAATAAGATTTTTTCACAGACCTAGAACATAAAGGATGTTATTGAGATAAATGTTGCTTCCGTCTTCAAGCTTGATGGAGGTCGATCCAATGCCTTTTACCAGATAATTTTTGTTATCACCAAGCTCCACAGAATAGGAAGACTTTACCTTGGAGAGAGTCTTGAGTTGATGATGGTGTCCCGTCATATGCCTTGAAGCTCCACCATTGATTACCCAAATATTCTCATCTTGAAACGTGCCAAAGAGTGCGGAGAATAAGCCATCAACTTTTGTAGTTATGTTGATAAGATTAACCCATACTTGCTTGATCTTTTGATTGATGAAGCTTATCATAAACAATCCAATGCTTGCCAATTTCTTCATAAGTGAAGTGATCTTCTTCAAGCCCTTTGTAGAACCTACCTCTAATACCATGTCGAGAAATTAAGGGCAGTTTAAATATTCAATTTCTCTTAACTATGATAACTGCTTGTGATATTGTTTCCTTAGATTCTGCTTCTTATTGTTAACATGAGTTATTATCATCAAACAGCTATCAAAACAAGAAGATCAACAATGCACAAGTACACAAGATATTGGCACCAAGCTAGGGCAAAAACCTCTCCAAACCGTGAGAGGAAAACCCCATTGAACTCCTTCTTATAGAATCTTTATTGATGAATTCCAAGACCCAAAGTTTGACTCAACAATGCCTTCAACATCAAAATGACAATACCTCCAAACATGTACCCAAACAAGTTGTCTCCTTCTGCATTTCTGAATAGTATAGCAGGTCCGCAACAAGAGTATGACAATCAGCGAATATGGTTTAGAACAGGCTCATCTAGCCTCCTCTTATCCCCGCACTTCAGTAGACTCATCATACATATCATAACCTTTTGATTTGAGCTTGATATGAGATCTCGTGATGCCAAAGGAGTGACTGTTCTAGAGCAACGAGAACAGAACCTTCCACTTCAGAACGTGGACACATGTGCCAGGAGGGTAACGGGTCTTCTAGACCTTTTATGACTTCATTCTCCTTGGCAATGACTTCCTCCTTCAAACTATTGCTAGATCGGACCTCTAACCCAATAACATACTCATACAAAGTGATGCCCTAGATCAAATCAAAATGTCGCATTTGTGAACAGACTTGATGATGAACTCGGATGAGGGAACAGACTTCCTCATTGACTGTGGCTATCTTTTTCTTTGACCCTTTCACTTCGGTTTTCCTTCATGAATGAATGAGAATGAATGTGTTGTGAGGAGGTATCAATGCAGCCTTTATATAGGCTTGCCTCCTCATCTCTAGGTCGACGTGATCCCTTGATTAGGCCGACATAATAAGAGGCTTCCAAAATTGTCCAAATGAATTATTTCAAGCGGTTTCTTTGCATCAATTTGGTGGGTACATGATGGAGTATTTCCTTGATGATCTAGAAGGACTTTTGACTTACTTATAACAATTACATTTACAAGTGTAACAATACATGATTGTCTTCATTTTACATGACTCATCCTAAGGCTCTCAATTGGAGCCACAGCTAGACCAGGAAACTTCTTGAGCATGAAACCCATGTCTCAAGCAAAAATATAAAAAAATTCTTGATACAAGATTACATCATTACAATATTTGATATTATGAAGACCGAACCTAGTTACACTATTTTCAACATGCAAAAGCCAAGCATGAGCTCTACCCCTCACCATTATGGCCATCACCGAGTTCCTAGGGCCAATGTTTCCCTATCACATCATGGAAAGGAACCATTGCATGTCCCAACCCCTAGTGGGCGATGAACTGCCCCACAACTAAGGGGTTAACCACTACTACACATCATTCAAAGCATGCTCTCATTTCTTAAAGCTTCGAGGAGTAATATAAAGAAAAATGAAGAAAAAGCAAAAGGCAATAAAAGGGGTGGAAAAACAAAGGTCGGGGTAACGCATGCACCCACGATTGGTCCCTCCTCACATATGTACACCCAGAATGTGAAATTCCTTATAATTGCTACCCCTTTGACCATGGCATTTGGCCTTGAGACCCCTTTGACCATGGCATTTGGCCCTGAGACCCATGTCTCCCCTTTGTTCCATCATTATTCACATGACACATATCGATTGAAGGGAGGACTGAGGACATCTCACTTCCCTTTGGGGGTTGGAAATTCCTAATAGGGTCCATCCATTAGCCACTCCTACCTAGGAAGGTAACACCATTATGTCACTAAGGTCCAATTTTGGAAGAAGAACCTTGTATGAAGTGTCATATTGCCCATTACTTGCAAGCTTGATTCACTTAGATGCAAAAATGGTTAAATGTACCTGATGATATAAGTTGCAGCACTACATATTGTGTGTGAGGGGCAGGGGGTTTCATTATGGGTTGGGCAACTTAACTAGGGCCCATGTCCACCAGAGGATCATATTGACACCCACAAGTGTTGCATTGAGAGCCATGGGTCCTCAAATATATATAGAGCATCATCTGCATTCATGGGCACCTTCAGCACCCTAGAGCCTCTCCACTTTGCCATATATTATTCATAAGTTGATGCACCTGGACTAGCATGCCCCAGCCCACTTAGCAGTGATAACGTGGCTTAGCAGTTGATCCAATGCCTAGATGAGGTTTGTCTCACCTTTGGAGACATACAGATTTAGCTACATGGAGACCCATGAGACCCATTTTGTGGCCCAAACCATACTTGGGGGTCCACAAGATGATTTGCATCGAGACAAAGGGGACAACCCCTCCATCATGATTTTAGAGGCCTCAACGCCTTCCCTCTGGAGGCCTACGCATGCACGATGTCAACATTTCAGCCCTCCTTTAGGATATTTATCATTTGTTCATATTGGTTACTAGGTCGGTCTATGACCTAGGTGTGCTTCTTGCCCATCACTTTATGATTTTAGGGGCTTGTAGGCATAATAGCACATGTTAGGACTCATATATATTGGGGAGATGTCATTTCATCTCTCATGATCACTCACTTGGGAATTTGGCCTCTTTAGAGAGACTCGCAATTATTCTCTTCTTGGATTATTACATGATTGGATGCATTTTGATATTTGGAGCTAATTTTTGGACATCTTCTAGAGCTATTCTTGGCATAATGGATGGAATTTCTTGCTAAATTGTCTTGTAAGTGCCTTATTGTTGAAGATCTTTCTTTTCATGTCTAATGTAGGGAATGATTAGTTCTATTCTATGCTAAATGTTGCCCTAAATATTGATAAAGTATATATTGAATGCTAGTTAGAAGAAAATTGCACACATTATTCATACATGACATTGTAAGATTTATCCTAGAGTTGAAATTCTTTGTAGCTCTTCCCATAAACTCCATTATTGTTGAGTGGGTAAATGCTTGAAATTTGTGTTAGAGCATCAAATTTCAGCCTCCTTAAGCGCAAGATTGGCCTATCTTTGACCTCCTTGACTCCATATACCCAAGGGACAAAGCACTAATCCAAGTCTTTGGTGATCAATCTATATTTTTATCCATTTTCTCTCTCTTTAAAATTTCGGTCCTTGCAAGGATAGAGGAGAAGATAGGGCTTTGAGAGAAATTTTAGGGAGGATGATTTTTGGAGGTTTGAGAGTCTAAACATCAAGTTGACTTGATTTGCCACAAAATCTCTCAATTTGGTGGGATCCACTCAAATTGCATCCATAAATTCTCTTGCCCTAGTTGTTGCTCTAAGAGGGAAACCCTAGTCTTTATTCTCTCAAATTAACAATTTTCTTGAAGGTTTCATGATCCTTGGAATAGTTGATTTGAATTGGAAGAAACCCTTTCCTTCTAGTCTTGACCTTGAGAACTCCTATTATCATCAAATACATCAAACCCTAGGTCTTATACCTTCATTTTCTAGGTCTTTTCATTGAGAGCAAATTGCTTCCTTAGAGAAGCCTTTGAACTTATATTGCGTCTCTCTCTCGAATGAGCCCTACTGAGATCATCTCATACCTCATCTATAGCCTATCTATCGTAGAATTGATCTCTATCTCTCTTACCGAACTCCTCCCATTAGTGAAAATCTGTAAAGAACAAGGGGTTTCCGCTAAGGTGACATTGGGCCTCTACCCCATTGTTGTCCCATTGCCTAGTTTATACCTTGTAGGGTTTCCCTCTCCAAATCCTACTAGATATTAAGGCAACAAGATTATTATTGTTGACATTGTCAGGACTAAATTAAGGGGTGCACCAAATAGACAATAAGATCAAATTTCTTAATAAGGATCTCAACGAGGAGATTTATATGGAATAACCTAAAGGCTTTGTCATGGACTCTGGAGTGTAAAGAGTAGTTGGTTTTCCAACTACAAATATTGTTATATTGATCCAGATTTAAACAAGAACGCAACAAATTACAGAGATAACCATAAACACGGAGATGCAGCGGAAATAATACTTCATTTCATTAATGTAAAATACTAAAATATGCTTACAAACAGAAATGGAAATAAACCAGCTAGGGCGATGGTAGCTTATCTATGAGAAAAGATGTGGCGGCTACATGCCTCTGAACTCCCTTACAATGAGGCTCAAGGGCCTTTTTATTATTGAACAATAAGAGCAAACCCTAAACAA
The DNA here is from genome assembly GCA_000404065.3 of Pinus taeda. NCBI lineage: Eukaryota > Viridiplantae > Streptophyta > Pinopsida > Pinales > Pinaceae > Pinus > Pinus taeda. Next base: position 207,840 of record APFE030493662.1, on the reverse strand, counting down.
CCAAAACCCTAACTCGAGGAGATGTAACACCAAGAGTTTATGGGCCCCGTTGGGGTGAGTTGGACAGCGAACTTCCCGGAGTCGCGACTTGGTCATATTATCTTCGTTTGACGTGCATGATAGCCCGTTGGAAAGATCTCTCCAAGGACTACGACGAAAAAGACGATTTTAGATAATATATCACTGGCAGTAGATTTCCAAAAAAAACATTGTTTAGGACCTCAAAACAACTCCGAAAGTTTAGGACCCGAAAAACTGCTAAAAATAGTAAACTGTGCTACAATTAAGGAAACTAAAAAACTAAAAGAAGCAATGGTGGGGGTCCAAGTGGAATTGGTGGGTGGCCACCAATATCCACCTAGATCATTCCTCCCCCCTTAGGAAGCAATGGTCCCCATTGCGTTGAGTTCCTCCATGAGATGAGGGAAGAACTTGGTCCTTGGTGAGCCACTTGCCCTGGTGAAGGAGTTGGCCTGCTTTGACAACTCGATACAGTTAGATATTCTGCTCGCAAGTGTGCTTGATCTGTGTGTCCATGATCCGATCAGTTGCAACTTGTTCCATGCAATCTGGATTTAACTCTGTGGGTGTGAGTTGTTCTGCAATGTCGGATGTGTCTAGTAATGGTGGAAAAAACGGTCCACATTGAACACTGGGTGCAGGCCAAGGAATGGGAGAATGCTGAGCTCAAATGCATTGTCTCCCACAGCCTTGGTAATGATGTAAGGACCATACCGAAGTGGTCTGAGTTTCCGATAGGCTCCGGTAAGGCATTCATTTTGCAAATGCAAGCAGACTTTGTCGCCCACCTGAAACTTGTGTGGCACCCGATGTTGATCATGTCGCTACTTGTACTTGGCATTTGATTTCTCTAGAATTTCATGGACCTGCTGGTGAATACGTTGGATGTGCTCAATGAAGCGGTTTGCCTTATCTGTTTCGGACTTGACATGAGCCAAATCTACGTGAGTAGCTGCAAATGGCATGGCCACATCAATGGGACATAGTGGTTGGAATCCCAAGCCCACCTAAAATGGGTTGTGGCCAGTCGAGTTGCGGAGAACCCGGTTGTAGTTGTGCTGAACATATGGGAGGCTCTTGTCCCATGTGCGTGGATGCTTTCAGTTGTCCATGCGCAGAATGTGTATGATCATCCTGTTGACAACCTCTGTTTGGCCATCAGTTTGAGGATGGAAGGCTGTGGACTTAGTAAGTTTGGTGTCCAGCATCGACCAGAGACTGGACCAAAATGTACTGAGGAACCTGTTGTCCCGATCTGAGATGATAGACTATGGGATCCCAAAGTGTACCCACACTCATTCAAAGAAGAGTTTAGCAGTGGCTCCTGTTGTGATATTCTTCTTGCAGGCTGCCATAATGGCCGTCTTTAAGAACCTGTCGACAACCACAAAAACACAATCATTTCCATGCTTAGTGGAAAGAAGGCTTGACATGTAATCCATGGAGATGGATTCCCAAGGTCGACTAGGGGTAGGCAGCGGGCTGTAGAGGCCTTACTTCTTGATGGTCGATTTGGCAATGGCGCAGGCAATGCATGATCTGATATACTTCCCGACATCCTGTCGAAGATTCGGCCAATAGAAATACTTCTGTAGTACTGCCACCATTTTCTCGACCCCGAAATGCCCAGCAGCCTGACTGTAGTGTGCTTCCCAAATCATCTTGGCACGCTCGCTTGAAGGAACACAAAGGTGACCCAGGTGGCATAACAGGGCATTCTGGAAGTGAAAATCTGGAACATGCTGCCCCTCCAAGAGTGTCTGGTATGCGTGGCCGAATTCTGGGTCGCTTTTGTAGAGAAGTGGCCAATCAAAAGTCTCGTGCCCACAAGAGTTGAGCACAGTGGTTAACGCCATGATCGGTGGTCGACTGAGGCAATCTGCAACATTATTGGTGCTGCCCTTCTTATACTTGATATTCAAATGGAATTGTTGCAGGTATGTGGACCACTTCTGACAACGAGCATTCTGCAATTTCCCTTGGGTCTGTATGAACTGTTGGGGTCAGTGGTCTGTGTGGATGACCATTTCCTTCCCCAAAATGTAATGTTTCCATTGTCGGCAGACCTGCACAATGGAGTACATCTCTTTGTCATAAGTGGGATACTTCCGGACTGTGTCTGAAAGTGTCTCACTGTGATATGCCACTGGATGCCCGTGTTGAGAAAGCACTGCCCTAATAGCATAGTCAGAGGCGTCTGTCTCAACCTCAAATGGTTATTGCAAGTTTGGTAATGCGAGCACTGGTGCCGAGCAGAGGCAATCTTTCAACTCTGTGACTACCTTCTATTGAGATTCAGACCAAAAGAATTTTGCTTTCGCTCTTCCCTTGGTGACTTGACTTAAGGGCCAAGTGATATGAGAAAATCCCAACACGAACTTGCGATAGAAGTTGGCAAGATCTAGAAAGCTGCGAATCTCTTTCAGAGTGGTTGGAGATGGCCAATCCCGAATGACTTGGATCCACATGCACCCCCTGTTCATCAATAATGTACCCCAGATACTGAACCTGGGTCATGCCAAAAATGCATTTCTCCAAATTGGCACATAACTTGTGTTGCCACAGTGTTTAGAGAACCTCTTGGATGTGGTGGAGGTGCTCTTTCCAACTCTGGCTGAAGATCAGGATGTCATCCAAGTATACCACTACAAATGAGTTGATGAATGGCTGCAAGATGTCATCCATTAGCCTCATGAAGGTTGCAAGAGCATTCGTCAATCCGAAAGGCATAACCAACCATTCAAAAAGGCCCTCCCTAGCTTTGAAGGCAGTCTTCCACACATCGGAGGGTTCGATTGGTACCTGGTGATATCCTAACTTCAAATCGATCTTGCTGAAATATTTTGCCCCCTTCAGTTGGTCCAGGAGGTCATCAATCTGTGAGATCGGGTACCTATTACGGACAGTGATCTTGTTCAGCGCTCGATAGTCAATACAAAGTCTCCAAGTCCCATCCTTTTTCTGTACCAACACGATCAGGGTCCCACAGGGCGATGAACTCGGGCGGATGTGACCTTTCTGCAGCAGCTCTTAAATCTGCCTCTTGATTTCATCGTTCTCCAGAACGAAGCGTCGATAGATTGGTCCATTGGGCAGCGGCGCACTTGGGGTCAGATCGATGGAGTGCTTGCCCTGACAGTGCAGAGGAATCCTTGCGGGGGAGGTGAAAATATCCTCGTACTCTTCCACGACCTTGTCCATCTGTAGTTGTCGTGTGGAGGGGCCCTGTCTGGAGGTCGTGGCCACCGTCTTCTTCTTTCCTTGAGGGCGTATCATCAGGAAAACAAATTTCCCAGTTTTGGAAATGAGCTTACTGCATTGTTTTGCAATAACCAAAGAGATGGTGATAGGCGGTGCTACCTCTGGTATCCTGTACAACTTATTTCCCAAAGTAACAATAATAGCACGAGGCCTTGATTCATACACAACATGTCGCTTCCACAAGTATGTTTGTCCTAATAATACATCACAAACTTCAAGGGGAGTAATGTCACACAATACCTCATCCGTGAAGGGCTTGATGTTGTATGGGAGGCGACATTGTTGGCTCATGCGAAGATCTCGTCCTTGGTGAAGCCACCCGATGGTGTACGATTGTGGATGTGATGTGGTCGGTAAGCCCAGCCGCTTCACAACCTCTGCCGAAATGAGGTTCTTTTGGCTCCCGCTGTCGACAATGAACTGTAGCGGACAGCCCTTTACCCACATCTGGGAGTGGAAGAGATACTCCTCCTCCTCTGGATCTTCGGGTTCCTCCTTCTAGATCTTCGTGGTGGCAATAGTGGTGTTAGGTTTCGCATCGATAATCTGCTTCCCTTTGTCATTCCCCTTGTCGAGTTCTGACTCAGAGTCAGAACATGCATCTGATTCTGAAACCTTTAGCTCGGCCACTAGTGACTGCTTGGCCCGACACTCACTTGTGTTGTGAGTGGAGCTCTTATGGAACCCACACCACTTTCCCGTGTCCTTTTTCGGCTTCGCGGTGTTATTCTTTGCTTGCAGCTTTGGCGAGTTGTCTTGGGCCGCCCCACCTTGCCTTTATCCTTTGTTCTGTGGTTTGGGGGCACCTTTCCCTTGCTTCGGATTCGTAGATCCAAAGTCTCGCTTCTGGATTGGCATATCAATATGTCGTGTCAAGCGAGGAGATGTTCAGGAATTCTATTTCTTCCTTGATATACTTGTGGAGGCAGTCGCGGTATTTGAGTACCAAATGCTGCTCCATATCCTTGACACCCAACTTTGTGCGAAGAGTATGGAAAATATTGATAAACTCCTGCACGTCTTGGTCCCTTCCCTGCCACAGCGTGGCCAACTTTATGTATTGATCCTCATAGCTTCCGATAGGGTAGTACTGCTACTTGATGGCATCTTGAAATGAATTCCAAGTGGGTGCAGCTGAAATAGTGACCCTGTACTTTCATCCTTTTGCTTGCAGTAGGTTTCCCACCAGTCCTTGACGTGGGGGGCTACTTTTAGAAGAGCGAAAATAATCTTTTCCCGACTAGAAAAATCATGAACGAAAAAATAACCCTCTAGCAGATTTAACCATTTATCGACGGCATTTGCGTCTATCTGACCCTCGAATATGGGGATTTCAAAATTAACTTGTACCTTAAATGGTGTGGCGTGTCCAGAGTAGCTGTTGGAAGCCGATGCGTTGCCCATGGGTAGCCATTGAAGGATCTGGGCAAAGTTGTCCATCATCGCGTTCCTTTGTCGCTCGAGGGCTTCCTCGAGCAAGATTTTGATAGGATCTCCTACCCTCTCATCTTTCTTTTCATCCGCCATGGGAGGCCATCGAGATTTGCGAGGCTGATCTTGCAAAGGTTCCACCAGTTCAAGCACTAACTCCTTATATCCCGACCTCGTTGGGTACATGCAAAAAAAACAAAGGAAAAAAGCAGACCGCTCTGATACCACTGATCTGGATTTAAACAGGAACGCAACAATTTACAGAGATACCCATAAACACAGAGATGCAACAGAAATAACACTTCATTTCATTAAAGTAAAATACTAAAATATGCTTACAAACAGAAATGGAAATAAACCAGCTAGGGTGATGGTAGCTTATCTCTGAGAAGAGATGTGGCGGCTACATGCCTCTGAACTTCCTTACAATGAGGCTCAAGGGCCTTTTTATTATTGAATAATAAGAGCAAACCCTAAACAACCAAAACCCTAACCTGAGGAGATGTAACACCAAGAGTTTATGGGCCCCATTGGGGTGAGTTAGACAGCCAACTTCCCGGGGTTGTGACTTGGTCATATTATCTCCATTTGACGCGCATGATAGCCCGTTGGAAAGATCTCTCCGAGGACTACAATGGAAAAGATGATTTTAGACAGAGAATCGTTGGCAGTAAATTTCCAAAAAAAACATCGTTTAGGGCCTCAAAACGGCTCCGGAAGTTTAGGATCTGAAAAATTGCCAAAAATAGTAAACTATGCTACAATTAAGGAAACTAAAAAACTCAAAGAAGCAATGGTGTGGGTCCAAGTGGAATTGGCGAGTGGCCACCAATATCCACCTGGATCATATATGAACCAAAAGGTTTGACTTTGTGATGTTGCAAATTGGTAATTTCGATGTAGTGTCCATGCATATACTAAGAATAGTTGGTGGCCAAATTGTTATTGCGGCCTTGTATGTCAATGATCTATTGTTGGCTAATTAAGATCTTTAGTTGATCACATGTGTTAAGAAAGTATTATTGTCTCATTTTGACATGAAAGATTTGAGTGAGTTCCATTATGACTTGGCATACAAGGGACTAAAGATAGAAAAAAACAAAAAAGTTTTTAACTGAAGAGAAATGTCGAATGAGCTTCCAAAAGAAGTTTGGGATGAAATTCTATAAGCTTATGTCAACACCTATTAATGAGAGATGCATGGTGTTGAAGGAGGTGGAGCCTAAATCTAAATCTCAGATTGACAAGATAAATTGAGTACTACAACAAAGTACATCCAAGAGCTTGATATACGTCATGATTTGCAATAGGTCAGACATTGCCTATGTCATGGGATGTTAGAAGGTTTAGGGCCAATCTAAGGTAGGAGCATTGGATTTTAGTGGCAAGGATCTTTTGGTACTTGCAAGGAACAAACAATTAAATTTTTGTTATGGCAACCAAATAAGCAGCAGAAGCATGAGGGAGTTGACTTTAGTGATTTTGACTAGGTAGGCGAGGTCAATGGAAGGTCAGCTACCTAGCATGCATTCTTGTTGAATGGCAATGCAATCAACTAGTGTCATAAGATATCAACTACTTTGTCAAGCACGATAATTGAGAATATAGATATGACATAAAGATACATGGAAACATAGTGTCTTAGTTGGTTGCTTGGCAATTTAAATGTGGCTAGAGTGAAGTTGACAGTGATCTATTGTGACAATGAAAGTGCCTTTGCGCTTACAAAGAATCATGAGTATCATGTCAGGTATCTCATCCATTATTTCTCCCTTAGTTGAGGACTTGCTGATGTAAATATTGCATATATATGATGGATCTTGCAAAAAGAAAAAAAGACATTAGGTTGAAGCATATCAACATTGAATATTACATAGGGAAGTGGCGGAGTCTGAACAAAACTGCCAAAGGCTTTGCATGCTAATTGGATGGTTGTGGATGCATTGACAAAATGCATGTCATTCAATAAACAAAATGGTATTGGACAGAATTCGTGGTTCTTTGCAAGCAAACAAGAAGAGTCAGAGAAAAGACCCGAAAACTTAGTGCAACAACAATTTACATAATGTTGTCAATGTCCAATCACCAAGTTCTAGTGTCAACATTGTGAAGTAGGTCAAGACTCAAAGTGCCAACAATATCAAATGTATTGATCAACACGCTTGTCAACAATGTTGATTAGCACCAATCGTCATGAGAGATAATGGATAGAAAGAAACAGGTAGTTGTTATGACTCCTATAAAAGGGAGTACAAACATAGATTCCTACAACAAATCTTCTAGGATGCAAGTGTAATACACAAACTATCTAAATGTGATTTTCTAAAACAAGTTGAATACTTGAGGTGCATTGCTTCAACAAAAGGGTTTTGTGTTGATCCTAAGATGATTAAGTTCGTAAAAAAAAGGGCACTTATGAGTGTGCACGAAGTAAGAAGTATCTCAGATGGACTGATTGTCACCAACGGTTCATGTTGAACTTCTAGAAGATTTCAGCTAAATTAAAAGACTTGTTGAAAACAATTTGTTGGCTCACTTAATAGAGAAGCATCAAGCTTTTGATTTGCTCGAGACGAAGTTGAAAAAGATTCCCATTTTACCACTGCCATATCCAAATAACTTATGTAACAATGCAAGCAGGTAAGCTATCCATAAAATCACGGTGCCCTAAGATAATATCATATTTTACAAGTAAATATAAGATGACTTTTGCACATCTTCCATGTCACATGCTAAGCGTTAACACAACTTTTTTGAAATCCACCTATCTCACTAACACTCGAGAATGAGTTCGTTTAACTATGTAGTTTCATGCCAAAGTGCATCCGTGTGTTCTCAATGGATGAACAGTAGATATGACAAGGAATATAACATTAGCGTCAATGTTAATGCTACTTCCATCCTGTTATTTTTCTTCATTAATTAAGAATTTCATCTTCACCTAAGCAATCTAAAGGCAATTTTTCTGTACTTCACATTTTTTTAATTATCTATGACCCGCTTGCCATCCCAACCAATGACCTCAATCACTCATAATGTTCAATTTGAAAGTTATGAACTACAGGATGATGTTCAACAGTTAGGGTTAGGGTTTGCCTCTGGCAGACCTAAGATTGGGGCAGGACGCAGGTAAAGATTGCAGCCACCCACATCAGATCGGGACAAGATAGAGACACGGGCCATTGGGGCAGGAGGACAGGCCTCGGGCTGGGCTGCCAAAGAAATGATGGAACCAGCTGGGGGGGGAGCAATCCCCTCCTACAAAAACGTAACGGCAGGCAAGGCAAGCAAGAATGGAACGACCAGATTCACAAGAAAACAAAGCAAGGATGCCTCGGTCATGGGGGCTCGATGGCAAGCTGGGTTGGGAAACAAATGTCTGCCCCAAGCAACGAAAAAACCCAAGTTTGTAGTCCCAAATAGAAAACTAGAAGAATACAAAGGATATGTGAAAGACCATGCTCTGATTTGCAAGTTTATAGGGGTGTGGCCGTCAAAGAAAGAACTAACAAAATGGATACAATAGAGATGGCAACCTAAAGGACATATTGACCTAAAATTAGGCGCTAAAGGTTTCTTCTTGGTCATTTTCTCTAACCTGGATGATAAGGAGAGGGTTTTCGATGATGGACCCTATTTATTCAACAATGCAAGTCTCTTTATGAGGCATTGGGAAGAATGCTACAACCCAAATAAGGAGAAAATGTTGGCGGCACCAATATGGGTCCGGCTTTTCGGACTCCAATTGAGTTTTGGGATCCAGAAATCCTGGAAGGTATTGGGAACTCAATTGGGACCTTTGTCAAAGTAGCAGACACCACCAGGAAAGGCAAATACACCTCCTATGCGAGGATCTGTGTATACATGAACATCACGGAACCGCTCCCTAACTGTATTGAGGTGGAATACCATGATGAAGTATGGCAGCAACCAGTGGATTATGAGCACATTCCATTCCGCTGCAGAAGATGTCACGAATACAGCCACCTCTTCAGATCTTGCCCATTGAATGCAACTGGGTCACCACCAGAAACAAGGAAGGAGGAAGAATCGAGGAAGGAGGAGGAAATGGGCAAGGATAGAGAGGATGGTTTTTCAGAAGTGCACTGATGAAAAAAATCTCAAAGAGGACCGACCAATTTTAAAACACCTTCCAAGGAATCGGTCCAGGTAAATCAAAATAAGTTTGTGGCTCTACAGGAAGAGGAAATGGACGAAGAAGGGGAAGAAAGCGACGAAGAACCAATAGAACCTAAAAAGATAGACAAAGGGAAAAGTAAGGCACAAGCTACGGTAAAGCAGGAAAATGAAGGGGAAGAGACAGAAACCCAACAAGAGCAAATCCAAATGGAGATCGACCCCCAGAAAGACAATGGCATTGAAGAAGAACAGGTCATGAAAAGACTACTACAAGAATGGAGGCATCTGGATGAGAGGTTCATCCCAGAAGATTAGAAGCAATTATACAAAGACATGTTCCAACGATACAAGGAGAAACGTGGATCAATCATAGTTAGTCAGCCAGAGCACCTAGGATCGCAAGGGGGACAAAGCACAGAAACAGGCACTACAGGGAAAGGAGGAAGAAAATGGGGAAGAAGAACCATGAGCTAATCCATTCAGATGGTAGGAAAAATGCTGGTGAATTCGGGAAGAGTCGTGCCTTTGTCAGAGGTATTCCAACAACCCATCAAATTGTTGAAATGATTATTACAACTTGGAATATTAGAGGGCTAAATAGTAAGGGGAAACAAAGATACCTGAAGGAGAGACTTAGGAAGGATAAACCTAATATAATGATAATCCAGGAAACGAAGATCTGTGAACAGAAACTGAAAGAAATCATGGGCAAATTTAAACCACATTACAAAATAGTAGCCCAGGATGCCACAGGAAGTGCTGGGGGCTTGGCAATACTCTGGAACCCCGAGGAGGTTCAATTTGAAGATTGGGTAAGTTTACCTAGAATTCTATCGAGGAAATTCAGGAACATTGGATCCCAGGAATGGGTCCTCATCACAGGAGTGTATGGGCCGCCTATACCCAGGGAGCGCAGGATTTTCCTCCAGAACTTGGAAAAAACCCCGAGTCTTTTCCTAGACAACCCATGGATTGTAGGAGGAGACTTCAACATGATCACATCACTGAGTGAAAAAAGAGGAGGTCTCAAAAGGTCAGACATGGATATGGAAGCCTTCCGAGATATGATCAACGAACAAAGGTTGGTGGACATCCCAACAATAAATGGGACTCACACATGGAACAACAGAAGAGGAGGCACCCACCAAATTGTCTCGCGGTTAGATAGATTCCTCATATCTGAACAGGCAATAAACCGGGACATTTTCATAGAAGCCATGATCCTCCCGGGAATGGGTTCCGACCACGGGCCAATCAAACTTGAAATTGACCTCAAAGCTAGCCCCAAAAGGCACCCTTTCAGGTTTGAGGCCTTCTGGCTCAGAGATCTGAAGTTCATGAAAAAAGTAGAGGAATGGTGGAGACAAAGTCAGCAGAGGGGGAGAAGCAAAATGCAAACCTTCCAATTGAAATTAAAGGAAATAATAAAGAAAATTAAAAAATGGAACAAAGAGGAATTCGGGAATATCTTCAAAGATCATCAGCAATTAGCCCAGAGAATGATGAGAATTCAACAAGAAATCATAATAGCAGGAAGGAGTGAATAACTAGCTAGAGAGGAAAGGGTCCTGATTAGCCAAATTGAAGAAAGAAGGATACAAGAAGAGATTCTATGGAGACAAAAATCAAGAGTGAATTGGTTAAAAGAGGGAGAAAGGAATACAAAGTTCTTCCATCGGGCTATGATACAGCAGAGACAAAGAAACAAAATCTTCTCTATAAAGAATGCAGAAGGAACTCGCCTAACTCAGCATGAAGAGATGGAACATACCCTGGTCAACCACTTTAAAGACCTCCTTACCGAACCCCAAGAGGAACGACAAGCAGTTATTAGGAGAGTCTGCAATGAGATTCCAAGCTTGATTACCAGAGATCAAAACCTTGCTCTAATGAGGGCAGATACCCTGGACGAAGTCGAAGAGATTGTGAAAGGGATGAAGAAGAATAAAGCCCCAGGACTTGATGGTTTCTCAGCGGAATTCTATCAAGCGGGTTGGAAATTCATGGGGCAAGACATTCTCGACGTCGTTGAAGAATCACGAAGAAACCAAAAGGTATGTCTTGGCTTAAATGCTACTCTTTTGTCTCTTATTCCTAAAACTGCTAAAATCTGAAGATCCCCAAGGTTTTAGACCTATTGCCCTCTTTAATGTGATCTGTAAAATTATTGCAACCCTTTTGGCCAAAAGACTTAAGCCCATTCTTTCAAGCATTATTTCTCCTGAGCAAACAGGATTTGTGGAAGGATGTCAAATTCTTGATGGTTTGATAACGTCACAAGAAGTGATGCACTCTTTGAAATCCAAAAAAAAGTAGGGATGATGATCAAACTGGACCTTTCTAAGGCCTATGATTGTCTGAATTGGGAATACCTTAAATCAATGCTAGCTGCCTTTGATTTCTGTAACAGATGGATCGCTTGGGTATTGGATATGATCTCCACGCCGATTTTCTCCATTATCTTAAATGGAACGACAACTACCACCTTCAATGCCTCTAGAGGCTTCAGACAGGGGGATCCCCTATCTTCCTTCCTTTTCATCATTGTGGCGAAAGGGCTAGGGAGATATATTAAAAAGGAATTGCAGGAGGGCAAAATCAAAGGGCTCCGGATTTGGGGAATGATCTACCGATCACCCACCAACAATTTGTAGACAACATTATGCTGTTCTACGCAATATCTTTCAGGGAAGTAAAAAGAATAAAAGGTATCATGGATCTCTTCATGGAAGCATCGGGTACTCAAATCAACAGGGAGAAATCTTGCACCTACTTCTTTAACACAACTGGAAATGTCAAAACTTATCTGACAAGAATCCTGGGATTTAGATCTGGAGACCTCCCCACCAAATATCTAGGCACCCCGCTAGCTCTGAATCCTCTAAAGATGGCTAATTGGCAACAAACCATCGAGAAAATTACTGGAAGACTAGCAAACTGGTCTTTTAGAACCCTAAATCTAGCAGGAAGAGTAGTCTTGGTCAAGGTTGTATTACAAGCCATACCGATTTACTAGCTCTCGGCAACAGCAACCCCTAAAGGAGCATGTCCCAAAATGGTGGAGATTTTCAAAAAATTCCTCTGGGGAGGTCCGAAGCAACAAAAGAAATGGGCTTTAATATCCTGGCAAGGTCTGACCAAGAGTAAAGATGAAGGCAGATTAGGCTTAAGGGATCCCTACACTATGAACCAAATAATGGGGGCAAAGCTTTGGTGGAGATGGATGTCAGGAGGGGGTGACCTATGGAAAAGAATCTGGATGAAGAAATACAACATGCCAGTAAACACAGCAGATATCTTAAGGCACAGGGAAATTCCAAGGGGCTCTTTGATTTGGAACCTGGCCAGTCAGAACAGGGACATAATATCCAAGCATGCCTTCTGGGAAATAAGGGATGGAAGATCCGCTAAATTTTGGGAAGAAGCCTGGCAACAGAGGGAGAAACTAAATGGAATATAGGGTCTAGGAAACACCTTTCAGATGTCAAAAGAGGCGGGTCTAAATTATGTAAGAGAGTTTTGGAAAGAAGAACACATGGAGGAGTACTGGAGAATATGGAAAAACCCGGAAGAATGGGACCAAACAATAGATGGGGAACAAAGGGAGTTGTATATGAAAGAAATGAAGACAAGGAAAATAGTTATTAGACAGGCTCAGATATACTGAGATGGGGACATTCAACGAAAGGAACATTCACGATCAAGGAAGCCTATAACCTTACCATGGAGCAGGAACAAGATGACCTGAAACCCCTCTGGAAACAAATTTGGAAAGGAAATTGGTGGCCAAAAGTTGCCCACTTCCTCTGGCTAATGTGCAAGGGCCGAATTTTGACTTGGGATCAACTACAAAAACGAGGAATTCAGGGACCACCCCGCTGCAGTCTTTGTAAACAGGACCAGGAAACTACTGAACACCTTATGAACTCATGTCATTTTGCCCATAAACAATGGGAAGATACGCGGTGGGTCTTTGGAAGAACGAACAGAGATCCTCAAAACATCAAAGAAACAATCCATCAATGGGGGCACGGTCAATTCACCTGCCCAGTGGTGAACAGAGCATGGAGTTTAGCTGTCGGTTTGAATATGTGGATGATATGGAAGGAAAGAAACCGTAGAATCTTTCAAAACAAAGAATTGACTCAAGCGCAGGTTTGGAGAAGAACCCTGGACCATATAAGAGAGACCATTCTCGCAGAAACATGGACTCAAGAGGACTGGAAGACAACGCCCAGTGAAGAACGGATCCTGGCCAAACTAAACCTCGATCAAGGAATGGTAGCCCCCTAGAAATGGAAACCTTCAGACACAAACAAAGCAAGTCCTCACCATTTCTCACGCCCTATTGCTGGTTTTATTAAACTAAATTTCGATGGGGCCTCCAAAGGTAACCCGGGGTTAGCAAGGCTTGGAGGCATCTTCCGGGACGATCACGGCAGAACAAGATGGGTATACTCAGCTCAGGGAGGGGTTATGAGCAATAACGAAGCAAAGCTTATGGTAGTTCGACAAGGTTTGGGAACAACGATAAGACTTGGATACAACCACCTGGAGGTGGAAGGAGACTCCCAACTAGTCATAGAAATGATGAGGAAACTAAATAACAGAAAGACCTAGGATAAGATTACGAAAAGCTGGAGAACGGCAAGTCTGGTCCAAGACCTGGAAGGCCTAATAAAGCAATTCGAATATATGATCATAAATCATGTAAAAAAGGAAGGTAACAGAGCGGCAAATTTCCTAGCCAACTGGAGAAGCAATGAGCAGAGAGGCAATCTGGACAGTATCTGGCCATTACAAATTGAGGACCCTCGATTGGACCCCCTCAAGGCCATCCTAAACCAAGATAACCATGATGCCACGAACTCAATATAGCAGGGACGGGGGACCCCCGATCGAGGTGATAAAGTGGGTTGGCGTAGGCATAATGACTAACAGGGGGAGAGGATGGCTAGGACCGCTGACCACTGCCCACATGCTTGTACAGTAGGGCGTGGTGGCGTCCTGCATGACCGAGGGACAACCCAGCCAGAAGTGGCACAAGGCGGGCTATTATGAGGAGAGAGGGTGGCGAGAACGGCGGCGGCAGAAGGATGGGATGTAAGGTAGGTGTGAAGGGATATGTGAGTGTGGTAAGAGTTGGGAGAATGAACAGATCGCGGAACAAGGAAGTCGGGAGCAGGGCAATGCAGACGTGGGAGCTTCTTTGACTGAGCATATTGAATCCGGGTATGTTTTCTCTCGTTTCTTTTCTGTAATTCCCACTAAGATTTATAGTATGTCGAGCGAGGATGGCGAGCTCGGGCACTTTGGGAAGGGGCTGCGAAAGGATAGGCCGAAGGACAGGGATGAGGGGCAAAGAGATAGCCTAGAACAGCTACATATTAGGAGCCAGGGCATAGGTGCGACCAAGGAGTGTAAATCTACGATAGAGGGTTGGCCCTAGGAAGCTAAGGATGAGAATTCTCGGGAGGGATGGAGGTTAGACTGCACAGCCTCTTTCCTCAGACTGTGGTGGGAGCGGGCCATGACATTCTAGAGCGACGGGGACACGCTAAGCTGGGTGGGAATTTTTAGAACGAAAGAGATGTCGAAGGAATGGAAGGGTGAAGATTTTCCTGATCTAATGTTTTATGTTGATAACTGTAAACGAGAGTTTGATAATGACACGATGGCTCACCTAGGCAGAGGCAGGGGCCGCGAGGGTCGAGAGCGCTCGAGCCAGGCAGCAAAAGAACCTAGCACCTCAGAGACCGCAAAGCCCAGAAAAGGTAGGAAACCCATCGAGGTGGCAGTGAATGAGGCGGCCAGAGCATATAAAGTAGGAACGGATACCGGCATCCGCAAGTTGATTCAGGAGATGAAGGAGAGCATAATGGAGGAAGACTCTGAACCGGAAATGAAAGAATGGGGGGAACTCGTCCCTGACCCTGGGAATACTAGGGGCAGGATGTCTCAATTTAAACAAACCTTGCACATATATTGGGTCATGAAGCGACTGCTAGCCAAAGCTCTGGAATAGGTGGCAAGGAAGATGACGGAAATTGCCCGAGGCATGCCCAACCTCAAAAAAGATATGAAAAACATGCAATTTCTACTTTTTATGCAGGACAGTACGCTGGATAGGATCCAAAACAGAATTATGATGCTGCCTCCAGCGCCGGGTGACTCTGCTGCAGCACCGGCCATCATGGATTCTGAGAAAGATGATAACAAGGACTAGTATTTTACTTTCCAGGTGTTGCCGAACTATTTAGCAGATAGCCTTTACTTTTCTTATCTTAATATGTATGTTCAGACCTTAAACTATGTTTTTAGTTGTGAAGTGTATCTAGCTTGGATAGAAAGACTTGTTAAATTTTGCTACTGGATGGCATATAACAGTTTCAGGTGGCCAACAGATTTAGTTTCCCATCTGGGCAAGTTGAGGCCACCCAGATTTTGTATATAGAAAAAAGGATCCACCGTAGCTTAAAAAAAAAAGTTATGAACTACAATAATACAAATGTGATCGTAGCTTCTAAATTATTGACAGAAAAAATGAAAACTTCACTGAGGTTCTACACACAGTGCTAACCTGGTTCATCCGTTCCATCAGCACAATCACAGAAGTCGTCATTAAGACGGTCCCGAGAAAAACTCTTGGAACCATCTTTGCACATTATTTTCTTTGATTCATAATATCCTTTTTCTGCAAACCATGACTCGCATCAATCAGCCTCGTAATTCCGCCAGGAATTACAAACATCACAGTCAGTAATGAGAACTTAGAAAAGCCTTTGCAGCCAGAAGTACCTTGAGGATCAATTCCAAGCATTAAGGGAGTGGAAAAGGCCGAGACAGCGTATGAAAACAGTCCTAGGAGGAAAAATGCCTGGTGATATACTGAATAAAGGCCAAAGCCCTTCATCATCCAAACTGGAAACTTAGAATTCCTTTTCTGAAAGCAGGCAAAACCCTGGCACTAAAATTCTTCAGAATTGAGATTGAATTTGGGCTTTCCAAATTTAAAAACGAGGGTGTTGGTAGCTGAACAGTAGGTGTCATTTAGTGTCAAGGGTCTCGGCTGACTTAAGACTTTGCAGCAACTAATCTCATGAAAGTGATACCCATAGAATGCATCCAACTAGTTCACCATTGGGCTTATGTGGATAGCAATAACGTAGCACTCTTTAAACGCTAATGTGACTCATCACGGGAGATTGTATTTGATTTAATTTTGAATCAAATGAAGTTTTTAATTTGAATAAGTAGGAGAAAAAGGAAGTTTTTTTTTCCAAAACATACTTTGATTATCACAGTCGACACCACTAGAATTTGACGTTCAAATAAACACTAACTATGAGGAAAAAGAAATTTATTTTTCATAATATTATCGTAATTATTAAAAAACTCTTTGTGATAAGGTATATGGTTATTTGCGGTTATTTTCAAATAGTCATATAAGAATTTGTTATAGAATGGAATTTAATGGGATTTATACTTTTAATTTAACCACAATTTTATATATACTAATGTTTTAAATATGGATAATAATATGAAAGATAAATATTTTTTAAATAATACTAAATATAGATAATATAAAAAAAAAAAAAAAAAAAAAAAAAAAACAAAAAAACAAAGAAATCAAAGAAAGAATTTTTAAAAGTTTACGAGATTAAAGATAGCTTATGGGACAGATTACTTCTTCATCTGTAGATAGCTTATGGGACAAAGTGTTTCTTCATCTGCTTGATGTATTCAGTCTTTTTTTAATGTGAAGTTCACAACAAATGCTCTGAGTTTCTCGACAAATCCCTCGCTAAATAGATTATCCCAAGAGCTACCAGGTAGCATATATATTTATTATTATTTTCATTATTTATAAAAGTATAAAGTAGTAAAGAAAAATCATTTTTAATCAAAATACATAATTTTAAAGATAATTAATTATAATCAAAGCTCCTTTTGAATTGTGTATATTTAAGTGTAAAAAGAAAATAAACATAAAAATTGTAAAATGCAACTATAACATATATAAAATTGGGCTCTCTAAACTTTAAGAATTTAGAGTTTGTCTCTCAACAACATCCCATATTTGTAAGGATTCGCTCTGCACTTTCAGTATAAAGTGTTGTGTCCGTAAACAAAGGAAGTAGTCTTTGTTCAACTCAAGTTAGAAATTATGTTCTGAGATAAATTGCACATAAGATTGTTGTATTCAAATTAATTTAAAATCAATTATGTTTTGAGATAAATTGCACATAAGTTTGTTTTGTCCAAATTAACTTAGAATCATTTGAAGGTTTGTTAATTTGGTAAAGCTAGGGGAAATGGATATTGTAGGAAAATTGGAAATTTAAAATGGATATGTGTTGAAAATTAGTTTTTTTAATAGTATTGAAAAATAAATATCTATTTTTCAAAGTTAAACATTATAACTTGCATTGGTCAATGTTAAACTATTAATAATCAACAAGCAAATCCATTGTTATGGTCATGCATTAGCAAAAACTAATAAATTGATCTTTGAAGTGGAGGAATTGATTGCCTACTCAGACACAAAGACTTGCATAAATTTTGGTGGATAATAACCAATAGTAAGTCTACACATTTACATTTTTATCCCTACTTATTAAAATGTTAAGAAACACATGAATAATGGTGGGCAGTAACTCCTTGTAAGTTTATTTATTTACATCTTATTCTTGTCCATTTTTTATACATAGACTTGCTTAAATTATGGTGGTAAATATGTTATTGACCTAAGTATGAGTCTTTTAAATAGTTTTAATTTTGGATAGTTTTATTGGGAAGCTTAACAATAAAAAACCATCCCACAAATATTTAAAAATTATGGCATGAATATTGAAATTGTATGGAGAAATTACACAAAATCTATGAGTGGGTTATCGACATGACATTGTATTGGACAAACGCTGCAACCAACCTAGATCCATCTAAGCTACGGATCTACCCAGCCCTGAGAGGAATCAAATCTCTTTGTATGCAAACCTCTTTTAGAGTGAAAAGAGATTTGGTCCCTCTCGGCTCTTAGTAGATCCGAGTTAAGATGGATCTAGGCTAGTTTAATTTCCGCTTTTTAATAAGCTATATTCCACATGAATACCATGGGTCAATAACATGGGTTTTCAATATCATGGGTCAATACCATGGGCCATTTTTTTATTTTTTTTATAGGGTAGTTTTTATTTTGTTATTTTTATTTTTATTTTATTTTTTTATTTATTTTAAGGTGAGTTAAAAAATTTGCATTACACTAAGCGATATTTATAATTTAATTTAATTTTTATTTTTATCTCCTTTGACTTAGTCAAAATGTTAAACATTACATTACAACATCTCTACCATATTGGGTTGGACAGCTCTTGGTGCAATAAGACCTTCTAGTTATAGTTCAATCGAATGTTTGAAAAAAAAAAATATTGAAAATGTTATAGTGTTGTCTTGAGAGGGACTAATAATAATAATAAATTAACAACAACAACAATAATAAAAACCTAATCAAATATGAAATTGACATATGAGACCACATTGTTTGTGGGGTAAGGGACACCCTTTGTCTAGTAATTTGACTACTTCGTTTACGAAAGAATACATGCTCTACCCTTCCTTAGATTTAAACTTGTGACCTCCAAGGAGGAAACACATATTCTTGACCATTAAGCCTTTGCTACAACTTAAGATGTAGAATAGACTAGAACCTAGCAAAAAAGGTTGAGGCAATTATAAAGGTTATAGTTCTGCAAACTTATGCATCAGTTGAGGACCTTCAATTGAGACATGTAATTATCCATGAAATGTGGGCTGACATATGAAAGTTTGTAGGGATCCGTGAGGGATGACATCAGTAAATTGGAGAGTATTTGTAGAGGAATATTGTTGGTCGAGTCTTGTACACAACAATTGGAGATTACAGCTACAATGTTAACATAGAAATATGATATCTATAGATGTTAACTCTACAAAAATGAATAAACATAACATTGAAAGTAATTTAATTACAAGATTTGCTCAATTACAATTTTCATGTTTTATATATGAAGTTGTAAACTACACATACATGTAGATAAAATTTATGTCTTTTGTTTTCCTTCTAGAAAATACTCTATATCTTTTATTTGAATGTATCGTGTATTTGAATGTATTGTTATTGCTCAAGAATGTTATTGTTCAAGAATGTGCATAAATTTATGGAAGCCATATAAAAAATACAACCATGGGTTGAGTTGAACTTGGGATGTTGAAAAAAAAAATGAAAAGGATTTTGGATGTGTCTTTTTAAAAGTTAGGTGTGATTTTTGATGTGCATGATGCCACATCATGGAAAAGTAGTTGGGAACAATTTATGACCATGTAGGAATCACAAGATGTTGATAATATAAATTAGTATAGAGTTTTATATTTAATCAATTTAACTCCCTTATGAAACAATTGGAAACAATGGTTTCAAAGATCACAATGAAATGTTATATCACAACTCTACTTAGATGCTTAAATAAATTTTATGAGGTATTAGTTGTAGCATTGCAAATGCAATTTACCTTAGCTTTGGAGAGGATACTTCTAGTCTTTTTGTAGAGGGGAGTTGGTATAAATGTGTTGGATCAGTTTCAAAACTACATATAATCTTTATTCATTAGGCAGTAAAGGCATAGTGAAGAAGAAATGAGAGGGTAGTCCACACCAAGCATGACATCAACCAAATGCTTGAAAAGAAAGCAAGATACAAATAGGAAGAGGAATGAGAATAATTGCAATCACTACATTAAAAAGGACATTTCAAGAAGGATGTTTTGAGATATGTTGCTCATAAAAGGAAGAAAGATGAAGTGTTTAGTTAAGTTGTTTTCCATATCAACACTAGTTGTCACAACTATTCTCATGTGTTGGTACTCATATTCAAAAGCCACTCTACACATGGCGTATGTGATGACTTCATTTATGAGGTATGAAGTGATTCCAAACAAAGGAAGGTCACTTTGGATAACAATAGTAAGAATCATGTAGCTTCTAAGAGTTTTGTCTTGTCATAGATGGCAAATGTTGCATATAAATCAATTCACATTTTCTTATAAATACCTACAAGATTAATGGTCTGAGGTTGACTTTGTAGTTCAACTTCATTCATTGTACTTTGATGTGTGTCAATGGGAAAGTTTTTCTAGAGTAAATAGTGAGTACAATTAATACAAGCTCTATGGGGAAGTGTGGGAAGTAGCTTTAGAAGTTAGGATTGATAGAATGTAGACGTTGTTGTTTGGAATCACAAATTTTGATTTTTAAACCACACTAGATATTGTTGGCTCACCAAAATAAATCTAAATTTACAACTATTAGAGTGACCCTATGCTATATTACACAACTATTCTCTTGGTACTTGTAGTGATTTAATAGGAAATAAAACACACCAAGTGGATTCTTTAACTATTATGACATGAAAAAAGCAAAGAACGACAATAGTAAAAGCACAAATTAGAACATAGAATTTACCCTATGAGATGTGGGAAACCCAACAAGAAAGAAAGGGTTGTGCCTTATGGCTTGTATACAATAAAGGTTACAATGCAAATTACAAATTGATATAAGTTTGGTGCGAAGCTATGAGAAATTGTGGTTCACTACGTCCCTTTATAGATTTCTATCTCACTCTACTATGCTAAAATCTCCTCTACACTCATTGCTCATATTATGGAAAAACAAAAGCAACCAAAATTAGTGAACCATTTTCCCTCCTTTGGTTGTTCATAGCTAGAATTAGGATTGGGTTGCTTAGCATTTTAGAACCCTCTTGAAATCCTTGTGATGTTAATAACAGTCTCAAGTGGATTCCATATGTTACTAACTCACATGGGTGAATCATTGGGAGAGGCCATGGTCACCATTTGGAGTTGCAAGGAATAATTGGATTTATACCTTGTTGGGGTCGTATATTTCATGTACAAATTCCATTTGATGAAAATTAGTGATTGCTAAGAGCCATTAACTTATATAATATAATGAGGACTTGAGACAATTGTTTTTGAGGTTAAATATCCTGAAATTCCACTTCTTTAACCCAAACCAAAGGATCTCCAATCCCATATTCTATCTTCTTATTCCAAAGCATCAAGGAAACCACATGGTAACTATGTATATCCAATTTGGATCATTTCCCCAAAATTTGGGAGGCTTTTTGTATCCAAACTCTTTAGTTTGAGGGATATGAGGGAATCACTCCGCATCTATCTCCTTAGAGTGCCACTTGTCCTTGGCAAGTAGTTATCCCTTCAATCCACCCATTAGAGTTATTGTTAACCTCCTATGATCATTTTGGTTTCCTTCTACAAAATGATATCCCCAAGTATATTTACTTGTGAATCTAGTGCCAAATCTTCTATGGATGGTAATGCATGGCCCTCTTCATCCTCGTTAAGCATAGATATCTCATAGAGTTTCAGGTTCTCTACATTTACTACTAAGAAAATGTGCATATAAGGTGGAATTTTGCATCTATAGTCATTATTGCTCACCTTCTCCAATACTTCAAAGAGTTTATAATTTAGGGATTTTACTTTCTTTCTTTGTCCTTGGCTTCCATTTTCTTTCTTGGTCCTTCTAGCCTTTCCTTGTCAAGGTGGAACCAAACTTAGTCTCTATTTTCAACCCCATGTTGACCATGCCTTTCCATCTACTTTTCCTTAGATTACTTCAACTTTCATTGAACCCATGGGTGTATCTATATGATCCTATCCATGAAAATTTATACCTACAATGAATCACTAGAGTTTGATGCCCCTATTCCATCAATATACAACATCCAATGGTGATGTTGAAAAATATTCAAACATATTAAAAGAGGGATTTATCAGTGGAAGTGTGGACAACTTTTTGGAGGAATGCTGTATGTAAATCAAAATTTCATCATAGGTTTTCGTATGTTTTTGTTTGTAGCCTCTTCGAAGTTGAACCAAAGCCAAATCACCACCTCTTTCTTCCCAACAGTTTGTCAATTGATTATGGTGGATTTCCTTAATTTAGTATCTAGCTTCTCCATAATGAGATCCAAAATGTATTGAGGAATATAGTATCTCTATAAAAAAAGGTATGCTCCTTGATGGCCCAAAGTGCACCCAAACCCTTTTAAAGAACAAGATTGCAACTTCTTATCCTTTAATGACCAGCAAAATGCACATCTTATTAAGCATATTTACAATCACATACTTCCCATAAGATTGATGGTACAACACAATTTACAACCTTTGATAAACCTAGATACTTCTCTTTGCATCTTTGGACAATAAACATACTTATTCAAGTTTGCGAAAATTAGATACTTCTCTTTGCATCTTTGGACAATAAACATACTTATTCAAGTTTGCGACAATATTTCCAATATTGAAATACACATCAACCTTAGATATACAAGCCTCCCTTATTAGTTGTACTCTTTATTCCTTTGGTACATAAAGCTTCCCCATCTTGTGGAGTAATCCACATCAAGTATGGTAATCACTTTGTTTTCCATGTCTACTTGTTCTTGTTGATCCTGCAACTACTAATACACCCCCTTAAAGTCCTCGTCTATGCATACTCCCCTTTGTATGCTTCATCGGTAAATAGCTACACATGCATAATTGTTCCCAAATAGGTCATTTTTAGTGTTGGCAATATTGATAACATATCATATTTCAATTTGTTAGTAGTGCCCTTTTTGCATTTAGTTATTAGATGAAATTACCATGGAAATGTCATCTAATTGAATGTCTTGATTGTTGGAGCTTACTATGAACATGCTAGCATTATGGATATTAGTGTTTAGTATTGATGATGGTCTCCTTACCCATTATGATTGAATTTCTTCATCACCTACACCAAGGCATAGAGTTCCTTATTATATGTAGGGTGGTTCAATACTATTCCGACAAATAACTTTAAAACACTACAACTATATCATATCCACTAGTTTGCATACTTTTCCACTTCAAATGGCTTCTATAAGTTAGGTAATATTAAGACCAATGCTTGACTAATATTTTGCTTCAATTCTTCAACTTTTTTTCTTCTTCTGATAATTCTTTCCTTACTAGAAACTCTTACCATGGGTTTTACATGAAGTAGTGTTTCCATAGTTGAAAATGACGATATGAACTTTCTTATATATTTGAAAACTCCCACAAAACTCCTAAATTCTATGACATTAGTAGGAATCATCTATTCAAAGGTGACATTTGTTGTAACTCACAATTACATTGTAAAAAAAAATTGACATTTCGAAGACTTACCTATTCCTCATCATTTCAAGTTTCCAATCCTTTGTTCAAGGTTACAAGTACTATATCTTTTAGAAAGACTATAGTTTGTGAAACATCACTCAATAGCTTCATGATCATCATGTCATTCTTGTTTATCAAGACCCATTTTATTATGGTTTAAGCCCAAAGGAATTGAAGCAGATGCAAGGGTATACTTTTGATCACCTAGAAGCTTTTGACACTTAACAACTTATTGATTATATGAGTATGTTAAACTGGGGTGAGTCTATTCATATACCTATTTATGATTTCAAGCATCATCATTAGTGTTATGATGCCTTTTCACAAGGTGAATCCATCAAATGCCATTATTTTAGAAGGAATTTTAGCATTTCATTGCCCCTATGTATGAGAAACGAGGAACATAAAGATATCTGTTGACATAGATGCCAATGTAAGGTTGGCTAGGTGGATAAGATGTCACATAGTTGAGAGAGGTAGAGATGTGAATTGTGTCCTTAATTAGTATGTCAAATTCGTCAAGCCATCTTTTGATTATTTTGTAGTACGTTCAAAAAAGTAGGTTGATGTTATTATCCCATAAGGAGTAGAGAACCATGTTGCAATCAATACTTTTGTGCAACACATTTAGAAAAAGCTTGGACAACATGACATGCGTAAGATTTATCCCAATATTTATGTCATCCAGACGACTTTCTAGACTCATGAGATGCATACACTCATATGAGATTGTGAAATTGCAATGCATGATTTTTGATGTTTATTCATATTGGCTCAATTGATTGGTGGTTAAGAATGGCCTAGGCCATCTTCTACATCCGCCATCATGTGCTATGTAAAAGGGTTAAAAATGGGTTTGTTTATTATAGTTTGTGAGAGAAGAACAAAAGGAAAATAAGAAGAATATAAGAGAATGGAATCTCCAAGTGGAATCCATCATAGTGTCACGACTTCAATTAATAAATGGAAAATGTTGAAACTATATACATGTAGAATGAAAGCAAAGTAGATCGATCAGTGGCACCTTATCTCTGAGAATATATGTGATGGCTACGCTCTTTCCTAAATTGTGTTACAATGAGGGTCTGATCCCTTTTTACTATGAAAAAGTAATGAGAAACCATAAACATCAAAAATCTAACCCTAGGAGATGAAGCACCAAAGGCTTATGGACCCCAATGGGGTAAGTTGGAACATCAACTTCCTAGGGTCATAACTTTGGCATACAATCTTTGTTTGTCACACATGATAGCCTAGTGGAAAGGTTTATCCAAGGAGTACAATTTTCGACTATTAACATCATTATATGCTTTTCGCCATCTCGTTTCCCCAAAAAATACAGTTTAGGGCCTCAAAACGGCTTTGGAAGTTCATGACCTAAAAATTGCCAAAAATAGAAAATTGTAAAAATAGGAAAGTTGTGCCGCGAGCCAATGGAATAGGTGGGTGGCCACCGATATCCACTTGGATCATTCAGTAATATCAATGAGGACAATTTCCTTACCTTCCATAATCTTGAAATATCTAAGTATCAAAATAACATTATAAATGCAAAATTTTCAACTTAAATAATACCATTACACTTGATGTCAGGTAAAGGAATGCTCAAAGATGTTGAAGCTACCCCCCCCCCCCCCCCCCCCCTTGTTTGGATAATGTGTAATAATCCCCACATAACAACAACAAAACTTCAAAATATCATCTAATATAGGTAAGAAAAGTGTCTAGGAAGTCAAGTATGCATTGTCGAATTGGTTAAAGTTGGGTGTTGTTGTCACCCCCACAAAGTTTTAAGTCCATACAATGACATGCTTGTGCTTGCATAAATGAATGGGACTAAGTACTAGCCCTGAGCAACTTTGGAAGAATAGATATTCCTCATGTATTATTAGCTAAAAAAAACTTCCATGGTGTAGCCATTTTTCCCTAGCTTTAAATCTAAAATAATGCAACCACCCCTTGTTCATGTTAATTGAAAACTTGAGTAAAAAAAAGTATTTAGAATTATCACAGTGTGGTTATGACATGATGTTGTAAATTAATAACTCTTTTAAATGTCAAGATTATCCATAATCAAGCATAGCCCTTCAAATATATAAGATCAAGAAAACCTACTCGAATAACATGTTCAAAGGAACCATGAAAGTATTAGGAATACTTGGGATAAATACAACTAGGCTCTACCACCATGTTAGAAAGAATCAATGTTTTGGCTTGACAAACAATCACAAGTTGCTCTGAAACCAAATCATATATAATATATGGGTTGTCATCTATATAACTACTTTTTTATGGCAAAGACTTATTATGCATTGTGATTTTTGATAATCACACTTGAACTCGATATTTTATCAACTTTAATACTTGTATATATGAAGGTTACACAACCTCTTTAATAGAATGCCTAATGCTAAATAGTATTTGTGATTTTTCTTATAACAACACAATGCAAAAAGATATTTTTTTGCATTTTACAAAAGGATATTTATTGCATTAGTGTGTGGATAGTGATAAGAAATCTTAACAAATATTTGATTAGGTTAACAGTTTTTGGATATAAACTCATTTTAATATAAACAATTCAAAATAAAAGTGATATAAAAATATTATGAAAAAACATATAGATAACTAACGTAAAACTACAATAATATAAAATATATTGACAACGTATTACCAGTCTATCCAACCATGATTATTCTAAGTTTTTACAATACAACCATAATATTGGCAACCTCAAGTTCACATACACATATTTACGACCTCTATCTCACATATACAATAAGAATTAAGATATATTTTGCATGCATGAATAAGTTTTATTAACTTGGCTCTCATGCTTACCCAATTAAGCATTCTCAATTCTCTTAACAAAAAAGGATTATGAGCAAATATAGATATGAAGAACAATAATCATATTTGACTTTATAAAATAACAATTATCTATGTTATCTATGAATGACGAGTAACAAAATTGAGAGTATTCTTGTTCCATACTTAGTCCTCAATACCAAATGTTGACTCAAAATCAAATCTCAACAATTTGACAAATATCTAATAACATCATGCTAAGATTTTTTATTGCCATATGTTAAACTGGGAATAATATTATTATATAACCATAATACTTTTTAATGAAAACTTCTTGACAAAGTATCCAACACGTAGGTCGATAGATCGAAGTTTGGAGATCGGCAGAGACGAGCTTCTGCGATGGGTTGATGGGTGCGACCTGATGTGGTATTGAGCCTGAGCCTATAAAATATGAAGTTCGAAAAGGGAGAGAACCACCGGATCAAATCAAAATAGACCAACGGCGGAAGTTTATTACACAAGGTGAACAATCAGGATCGGGGCCGGACAGAGCCAAGAGATTTACGAAGGACTGACGAGCGCGGACCCGAAATGGTCATGCGCAGGAGCCCAAAAATTTTGAATTCCGCCAATTAAAATCGTATATCCGCAATAGTGGTGGAGTGTTGCAAAGAGAACTGAGGAACGTGCCGATGTCGATAAAGGTAGAACCTTGGTAAAAGAGCCAAGACAGAAATTCGGCAGAAAGGAACACTTTTTCGGGAAATCGATTCATAATGGTTCCCAAGAGCTTTACAAAGGGCCGATGGGTGCGGACCCGAAAAACCATACATAAGAGCCCAAAATATCTAAAGTCCGACATCGCATATTGGCCACAGAGGTGGAGGGTTGCAATGAGACCCAAGGCATGCAATGAGACCCAAGGCAGAGCCGATCCCCGATGCTGATAAAGGTGATATCTCGAGTTTCGAGCCAAGATTGTCCCATGGCGGAAAATATATATGGGAGATTATATATGCAATTTTAAAAGGCTCAAGTATAAAGGGACCTTATCTCTTGGGGACCCTTCGCATCACAAAAAGCTCAGGTTAGTGATCTGATACCGCCGACAACTTTTCTCCGATGTGATTGCTCGAGGATCGCTTATCGCTCCATTTTGTGTTAAATGGCATCTCTTTGTATTCTTAAAGCGCTGATGCGATGCACCATTAAGTTCCAAAACCTTAAAGGGTTGTCAGGAGCAGAAAGACATATAAATCTGGAAATCCTTGTAATTTCGGTTGATTAAGTCAAGACCCAACCGTTGATCCATAATACATTAAACGTTCTAGTTAAAAAAAAAACAAAAACTGCTTGACTAAATGCTTATTCCAACATGAAAATATCCCTTTGTTGTTATCTTTCATTCACTATGTTCCCATTTCTTAGTTCAAATCTTAGATCTAGTCACTTGGGATAATTCCTTTGGTTGGGGAATTTTTTTTTTGGAATGAAGATCTTAACCCTAAAGAAATTAGAGGATTTAGAGGATTCGAAGAGGGCTATAGGTAAGTATTTTTTTTTAATAAAAAAAATTAAGTGAAATTTTTTATAGGGTAGATATTTAAAAAAATATGTTTTTATAAATTTATATGTTAAAACTCTAAATAAAATTCACTCTACATTATTATGATTATACTTTTTCGGAATATTTTTTTTTTTCAAATTTATTAAATTAAATTTAATATTATCAATTTCCAAATAATTTAGTTTATTTGGTTAATCATTTTTTCTTCAGAAAAAAGTGTAATTTCATTATCAATTGAAATAAAATTACATTTTATAGATACATGACTAATATGTATTCAAAGATAAGGAATCACTTGGATTGTTAGGCCCCTATACTACTAGTGTCACCCCTTATTGTTATTAGTACAAACCACTTATTATATTCTTTAACATTTGGTATCAAAGCCTTCTCCGAAAGTAAAACAAGGCTCCATAAGGTCAGGTTTAACTGTTACCACATCCAGTGACCTAGCCCTTGCAGGTACAAAATTTGGTTCAGAAGTAACACAGTCCAGATTACTTGAAATGGTCTCAAGAAATAGCACACTCATGCATGGGGCCTCATTAAAGCAGGCTGATGGTTCAAGGTCCATTGCCAGTCTTCAGGTAATGAAATCTGAAAATATGACAAATGACAGTGATGCGCGTGGTGTTGCCAGAAAAGCAAGTGATGCATCAAAACGCGGGTGTAGTTCTCCTGGTACAAATATTGCAGTCACCACATTAAGCTCTTCTCTATGCAACTATCAAGCTGGATCGAGAGTTTTGCAGGGACATCAAGTCGCAAGTAGTCAAGAACATGCTAAGCAGGACTTAAATGGTTTAGCTAATTTACTGCATGGCAAGATGCTAGCATTACATCAAAGAGGTTCTAATCTGTCTGCAAATACCCCAGTGTTGGTGCATTCATCAGTTTCATCAACAGGGCCATCTATAAAACGAGATGATGCCACAGTGCAGGCATGGATACAATCACAAAATGCACGCCTGGCAGATGCAGATGCTACTTCTAGAGTCAGGTTATAGGATGCACCGAATCCTCATATGGAGCAGCTAAGAAATCGATCAATTTCAACATATCTCATCAGGTGGAAGTACTTACCAGCAGAAGATTCCACATGGGACGACAAGAATTTTATACAGAAGCATCAAGAACTACTCAAGCGTTGAGGACAACACTTTTTGAAGGAGAGGGGCATGTTAGGCCCCTATACTACTAGTGTCACCCCTTATTGTTATTAGTACAAACCAACTTATTATATTGATGTACCCATGTAGTGCCCATATTGTTACTATTGTGCCCCATAGAAGCCCACTATTATTATTATTGTGCCCTTACATTATTATTGTTATGTCGGCTCTGGTTATGTTATGACCCCTTAGATTCCTATATATAGAAAGGAGGTCTTTCATTTTGTATCAGGGAAGAATTGTTCATTTATGTAATGTAAAGGAGGTTGCCCCCTCGAAGAGGCTGAATTCTAAGGCGTTGATCTATCTTTTCTATCTTTTCTTGAGCTGGTTTCATAACATGGATCCATCAAAATGGTGGCTAAAAGCCCTCATAACTAAGCAAAACAAAGAAAAAACTAGGTAGAATGCCTAACAACTTGTATAGTTGTAGAAATCATCCACTTTTCCTTTCTTCCCTTTCTTCTTTTTTACTTCCTTCCAAACCCCTATGAGAAGTTGGATAATAGCCAATGTCGTATCCATTGTATTTGTTGTAAGAGTGCACTCCTTTTCCGATTTAGAGGTCTCTGATACATGAGATCTTTTGGTTATTGGTATCATCTCATTCTTCATTGTTATTGCTTCATGTACTATAGGAATTTGTGTGACTCCCATCTCTGTGTTCTGATTTAGATCTGCTGCCTATGGAGGGGGCTCCTCCTATGTTATTGTTTCAGTCATTTCCTCATTTTCTTTGCTTGGGGGTCCTTTTGATCTACCTCCTCTTCATTGTCAGAAATAGGGGGTTCGTAGTGTTGCCAATTCTTTGTTTTGAGCAATTGCCCTTTCCTCTTATTTGTTGTTTTTTTGGCCCAGGGGAAACTATCTTGTAAGTGACCTATTTGGTCACATACACAACATCTAAAGATTGTGTTTTCATAATCTAGACTTTATGTCCATTGTTCAGCTGGATGCTATATGGCAACCCCTTGCTGAGGTCGATCTACACACAAATGCAGACGTATGTAAAAAGCCCCTTTGTTATTCTCTCACTATTTGTTTTTATAAGATACTCCCGATGCGTTTTGATGTCTTCAAGAACTATGGTGCCAAAAGGGGATTAGGAGGTTAGGCAGACGAACCTAGAGGGACATTTTTGTTACTTACATAGCTGATGAGTCAAATTCAGGGTTACCAGGGAATAGTGAATAACCCAACTGTTCCCCAAAACCATGGTCCTTCCTCCATAATTTTTTGGTTGTCTTCTTTTGAAAAAGGGTGTACAACAAAGAAACCCTTCAAGCATAAGTAGATGTCACATTATGTATCTAGTTTATGTAGATCCATTGGTAGAGGTCCTCAAATTTAGGCCATAAGTCATTAAATCTACAAATTACAACCTCTTTATGAAAACACGAGAACATGTTATTTACCTATGAGTTCCAGATCTCTAATTGTGGGTGTTTCTCCGTCTTTTCCGCTATGTAAGGCCTAAGTAGTGTCTTGATTAGGGTTGTAGCCTTAGCATGTGTTTCTGCCCCCTCTGGTTGTTTTTTTGTAGGAGGTTTAAGGGCTAGGTCCTATTCCTCTATGCAATCCTGATACCAAGGATAGAGCGGAGCCTCTACTTATCTTGTATTCGTTGAGGGTCCTCTTGTCTTGTAAGAGTTCCCCTTATGAGATGATCCTTTGCTCTATTGTTGGGAGTCCCTCCCACTGCTGTATCTTGTTTTTGATGTTCTCCATTAAGTCCTCGTCCTTGACCCAAATCAATATGGATCTTCCAGTAAGGGTTTTTATAAATATATGGAAATTCCTATTTTCCTTTGTGCAAAAACCCTGCTTCTGATCTAGATTTTCAATCAGATCTACTTTGATATGGGCTCTAAAGAATGAAAAAGTGTATGGATCTGCGCATGCAGACTTGAAAGCATATTTGAAAGCTCACTGAGTATGGATCGATTCTTCTAACCCCTCCACCATCCCTAATGGAGGAAAGGATTTTTTTTTTTCTCAGTCAGATTGACTCCAATTTGGGGGCAATGGAGCAAAAAAGCTTGAGAACGGATGGGAGAGCATTGTGGAGAAGGCATCCATTTATGCTTGGGTGAAGTGAACATCGCCGATGCCAACACCCAAGAAAAGAAGCCAACAAGAGTTACCGGGACATAGGAGAAAGGGGGTTTGAAAATCCTCGCTGGGTGGCTCGCCCATCACACCAACCTCAAACAAAACAAAAATGAACCAAAGTAGGTAGAGTTTGGGTTATTTATCGGACTATGGTCTTTTACTTTATGCATAGAACAATGATAGGCACATGGAATTTTGCTATACCTTACCTTCTTGTACTCACAATGGTAAAAACACATGCTACAATAGAGGAAAGGCCGATTCGCTACAGACGAGGGCTTTTGAAATCTTCGGTCAACTCTGTAGAGAAAGCAAGGAGGCGGAACTGTGCACCATGGCACATCCTTAAAACTAAAATTGAGACCTTGGTTCATAGCGGTGGGAGGGAGAGAACGACAACGACAGTAAACCCTAATCTCCAGCGTGAGCTCCATCACTCTAAAATTCTTCTTCTTATTTATTTGGTTAATCATTAACTTCATTATTGTTTAATTTTTTTTTTCAACTAGGTTGAGCTTAGGCCGAGGTCAACTTCAATGTTAGATGGAAGAATGATATTCCCACAAGTAAGATGCTATTATCAAGATTGTGCGAAGCTCGGTTGAACTTGGATGCCACTTGAAATAGTTTAATTCCCTAAAAAATGCCACCCATCCTCAACCCTTCTTATAAAATTTAAACCCAATAAAAACTAAACCCCACACAAAACCAACGAATATACCTATCTCATAAAATATTTATTATTTAATTTATATTGTGAATCATTAACTTATCATTTGTCAAATATGTACATCTCCATTACCCTTCAAACTTTGCACTCGAGATTTTACAATCTAAAAACAATTTCAAAAGGCCATACCACATTTTAAAGTGAAACATTTATTAGCCACCAAATACAAGAATTTCCTAGTAACTTTTTTATGCCATTGGGAGGAGGCTCTGGGATCTGATCACATGCTTTTGGAATGGAAATTACCTATGTATCAATCACAGCGACAACAGATTTTATTTGGTTTGTAACATTTCGCTTGTGGGATGATCTCAGAGTTCCACTCTGCGCACAGATGCCTAATCCTATGTTTGATTTCTTGATGAAAAGTATCAGAGTTTCTACGAATATATGGCCTGCTATGCTACTCGTAGACTCACTCATTCTCGTCCCTTTCTATCATCTTCATCGATCATGGCTTCCCCGGCTTCAACCATGGACGAGCAATTCGTTCCACCGTGTTCCCAAACCAAAACATATGTTAATCTCTTGCAGGATTGCACCAACGTGAAATCATTAAAGCAATGTCACACCCACGTGCTCATAAAGGGACTCGAACAAAACATACTCTTGGCAACTAAACTTGTGAACATGTATGCCATGTTTAACAGTATGGCGAATGCACGCCAAGTGTTTGACAGTATTTGTAAACGAAATGTTTTCCTGTGGAATGCCATGATCAGAGGCTATGCCTGGAACGGTCCCTGGGTAGAAACTTTAATGCTTTATTGTGAAATGCAGCGAGCTGACATAGAGCCAAACAAGTTTACGTATCCTTTCTTACTCAAGGCCTGTACTGCGTTACTGGCTCTGCAAGAGGGCAAGCAGATTCATTCTCAAATAATTAGAAGTGGACTTGAATCGGATGTTTATGTGAGCACTGCTCTTGTTGATTTATATGCAAAGTGCGGAAGTTTAGAGGATGCACGGCAAAAATTTCACGGAATGTCTCAACGGAATTCGGTTTCCTGGAACGCCATGATTGCAGGATATGCCCAGAATGGGTGTGATTATGAGGCTTTGCAGTTGTTTCACCATATGCAACTGGAAGACATGAAACTCAATGAAGCGACCATATTAAGTACTATTACGATTTGTGCTGGGTTAGGAATTCTGAAACAGGGGAGAGAAATCCATGGTTATGTGCTGAGAAATGGATTTGATTCAGATGTCTTTGTGGGTACTACACTTATAGAGATGTATGCCAAATGTAGGGGGATAGAAAATGCAGGCCGTGTGTTTGACAAAATGTCTAGAAGAGATGTGGTGTCTTGGAATACGATGATTGCAGGGTACGCTGAGAATGGATGTGCGAATGAGGCATTCAGACTCTTCAGGAAAATGCAACTGGATAATATCACACCCAACTCGACCACCATGGTAAGTTTACTACCAACATCTGGTCATTTAGAAGCTCTAAAACAAGGTAAGTGTATCCATGGTAACATAATTAGAAGTGGATTCGAATCAGATGTTGCTGCAGGGACTGCACTTTTTGCTATGTATGCCAAGTGTGGGGATATCGATATTGCCCAGCAATTCTTTGACAAAATGCTTGAGAGAGATGTGGTCTCATGGAATGCAATGATTGCAGCATATGCACAGAATGGACATGCTAATGAAGCCTTGACACTCTTCTATCAGATGCAAGCCTTTGATGTGATACCCAATTCAGTCACGATGGTGAGCGTGCTCCCAGCATGTGGCCATCTAGCAGCTCTGCAGCAAGGTAAATGGATCCATGATTATATAATTAAAAATGGATTTGAATCAGATGTTTCTGTATTGAATTCACTTATAGCTATGTATGCCAAGTGTGGGAGTATAGATATTGCTCGTCAAGTCTTCGACAAAATATCTAAAAAGAATGTCGTTTCATGGAATGCCATGATTGCCGGCTATGGAATGCATGGGCAAGGTAGTGATGCTCTTTCACTTTTTTCTCTGATGCAACAAGTAGGCGTGGAACCAAATGCTTACACCTTCATTAGTGTTTTGTCTGCATGCAGACACTCAGGCCTGGTGGATGAGGGACGGCGATACTACAGTAGCATGATTCACGATTATTGCATCACACCCAAGTTAGAGCACTATGCATGCATGGTTGACCTTCTTGGTCGTGCAGGGCATCTGTATGAGGCACATAACTTCATCGGAAAGCTGCCAGTGCAGCCTGATGCTAGCGTGTGGGGAGCCTTGCTTGGTGCGTGCAGAACTCACTGCAACACTGAGCTAGGAGAACATGTTTCAGAACGCCTTCTGGAGTTAGAGCCTGATAATGCTGGGAATTATATATTACTATCTAACATGTATGCTGCCGTTGGAAGATGGGAGGATGTGGCAAAGGTAAGGACAGTCCTAATTAATAGTGGGTTGAAAAAGTCTCCAGGTCGCTCCTGGATTGAGATAGAGAATACAGTTCATGCATTCCTTGCTGGAGACCAATCACATGACCAGTCAGAAGAGATCCAGAGACTGTTGGAAAGCTTAACTGGACAGATGAAGGATGTAGGGTATGTGCCTGACAAGAGCTTTGTCCTACATGATGTAGAGGAGGAGGAGAAGGAATACATCCTTTGTAGCCACAGTGAAAAATTGGCCATTGCTTTTGGTCTCATTAAAACAATCCCTGGTACACCTATTCATATTACCAAAAACCTCCGGATATGTGGTGATTGCCACAGTGCTACCAAGTCCATCTCCAAGATTGTGAAGAGAAAGATCATTGTGAGGGATGCAAACCGTTTCCATCATTTTGAAGATGGATCATGCTCATGTGGAGATTATTGGTAGCACCAACTATAACATAAATGAAAACTGAAAACTGGTTACAAACTTATTCATTGTACTTTGTTCGAGCCAGCGAGGAGGTTCGAGGTGCCATTATTGTTATAAATCTAATCAAATGTTGGTAGCTCCAACTATATCAAATATGAAAACTGAAAACTGGTTACAAACTTATTCATTGTACTTTGTTCAAGCCAGCGAGGAGGTTAGAGGTGCCATTATTGTTATAAATCTAATCAAATTTTTGAGATCTCTGGTCCTCTTCTTTCATGATACAAGTAGTGATGCAAATTGGCCTACATATACTTACCGATATATTAGAACTACTGGACATTCAGATTCTGATATATTAGAACTCTTCGATATTTGAGGTTCTAGATGGTATCTTTGATGAAGGGCAAAGTACTTGAGTGTTTGGAAGCATGCATTTCCTTAAATGTAAAGTAAGAGTCTACCAGAGTCATCACTCAAAATGTCATCACAAGCCCTTTTAATGTGTTTGCATCATGTTAGGTATTTAAATACTTAGGAGTAGGTGAAGATCAACTTGGTTTAATGTGGTTTTTTAGTAAAGTGTACCTCTTTAGTGTGTCTCCTTAGCATGCATTTGTAATTATGTAATCTGATCATTACGATATGTTCTAGACATAAAGTGATTTGACAATTCATATTCTCATTGATCCTAGTTGTTGATGTTAGTAGCTTGGGCAAGTACTTCCGCACAAGACCAAGTGTCTAGGTGTGTGGAAGTTGCCTAATTAACCTTTAAAATTAACAATTATAATTATTAAAGTAATTGACTTTTATAAGATAAAGTGAGTTAATCAAATGAAAAGCAAAGGATTTTGCATTAGCGAATTAGATGAATCTCAACTATTGATATGCGGTAAAGTGAGATCTAATCTCATTCGTCAATCATTTTGGAGATTAGGGTTGTGGATTAAGTGAATAACTCAAATTTATAAATTGAAAGCTAGATTAAGGGAGAACACACATCTTTGAGCACTAGACATAGTGAGATAGTGAGATTTCAGTGATTAGGTGAAAAAGGATTTTCATCCAGGTGTGCAGGGTTTGAGGAAGAATGCAAGGGGCAACAATGGAAGGATCCAAATCAGCTAATAGATTGAAGCACTAATCAAGGGTTTGATCGACTTGATCAAATTCCAGGTTTATTGTTGTAGGTATTTTTCCTCCACGGGCTATTATCCCAGGAAGGGGAGCCCTTGCAAGTTCTGAAGTTATTTAAATGAACTGAAGGGAAGACAATCTTTGTGTGCATGTGTGAACTTGGTGTGATTTAATTTGCTTCTATTGTTTTACTTTAATTACATGTTCAAATCCCAACTGTGCTTTTATTTAGTAGATTTGCATAATAAATATTTTACTACAAAGAAATATGCTAGGTAATAAATTGTTGGGTTGCTAGGGTTAAGGAAATTTAACATGGTATCAAAATGTTTTCTCTAAGAGGAACCAACCTCTAAGAATTGTACACTATAGAATTCGTACAGGGCCAAGTGTGTGGAGGTTGAACGTACAAAGGAACCATATAGTCTATATGGGCAGTGAGTCATCATGACTGTACGAGAGCACAAAAAATTCCATCCACTGCAGCAAGGAAAGGCCATATGATAGTCGTAGGGAAGTTGATGGTGCAGGAGTTATGGGCCTAGGCAAACAACTGTAGAGCTATATATAAAGTGGGGGTCACAACCAGTCGCCTTCGCACAACCGTCATGTGAGTGGTTACTCTTGTTTCCAAGCAGCCAGTAGTTGATCTGCATGTGGGGGGAATAGGAAAAAGGAGTTGCTAGGAAGAGACAACCGTGATAGGTCTGTCAATGGCAAAGAGGGGTCAACATAGGGGATAGAGTGCAGCTGCTAAGCCAACAATAGCCAACCAACAATAGAGCTGCCAGTAGGGGCTATAGGTAGAAAATAAAGGAATCGCTATAGCAGGGAGCCACTAGCAACTGCAGACAAGAGTTGGGTGTACAATTTACATATCCATATGATGCAAGTAATGCAATTGTACACAATACAACAAGTCACTAGTAACTAGCGTAGTCACTGGCCAGAGCTGTAAAACAATAGGGACACAAAGGACAATGACCATATGCAGTAGTGACAACAAGTGCGAAGGATAGTACCAAATGTAGCGAGCCATGATTGGTGGAGGTTATCTGTCAGAGGGATAGAGGGAGACCATAACTATCAGAAAACTAATTTTTGTTGGTGTTTCAAAGGACCAAGACATAGATCCACTGTTCCTTGCAAATATATAAACCAACAACATTTATTTTCTTGTGGTGCTAGAGGACTTAAACAAGGTAGAAAAATGATGAGATCTAGAAATGGCAACAACCAATTTGAGATTTGAAGGTAGGTTGAATAGAGCATCTAACTTCCTATCCCGGAAGGCAAGGGTAACTGTGCTATTGAAGGAACATGACATTTGAGAGTTTGCAGAAAAAGTTGTTCGAAACCGACAGATCCAACGGATAAGGCAACTCATATGAAGGACATCAAATCTCAAATGATTATTATGGATGTTATAAAGGATCATTTGATCTTTGCACTTGGCAGAAATAAGTCAATCGGGAAGATGTCCAAAGCTCTAGTGGACTTGTTCTAGAGTGAAAACATGAACAAGAAGATAATCTTAAGGAGCAAGCTCAAATTCGTCTAGATTTCAAGGGCTGATAACATTACCGATTACTTCATGAGGATCACCTAGACACGAGATCAATTTGCAACCATTAAGGAGAGTGGAGGACATAAAGCTCATAAACGTGAAATTGAATGCTTTTCTCAAGTCATGGGAACCGTTTTTCAAGGGGATTTGCACTCGGGAACACCTTCTCAATTGGGAAAGACTTTGGGATGATCACATCCAGGAAGAGACTCAAGAAGAGCCCAAAGCTAGTAGGCAGGGAGATGGAGAGGAGAACCTGGGCCTGGTTAGTATGGCTAAGAAGGGTAAAGGGAAGGGTTCCAAGGGTAATGGTGAGGGGCCAACCTCTCAGTCGAGGAAGAAGAAGAACTTGAGCACGCACAAGCGCTTTATTTGCCACAAGAATAGGCACTATGCATCACAATGTCTAGAGAAGAAGAAGAAAAAGGGGAAGTCATAGTAGAAAATAACATTAGCAAAGTTCAAATTGATGAGTTTGTAGCAAAGTTCAAGAAGTACTTCTCATTTGTCTCTTGTCTATCTACCAATGATGTTGTTGGAACTGAACAGGAACCAATGGAATCAACTAGTTCGAATGGAACCAGCCGATTCAGTCGGTTTGGGGGTCAAACTGGTCTGGAGTGAGGTTTGGAACAAAAAATGGCAAGTTTAGTATCGAACTGACCTTTTTTCACTGAATTGGCTGGTTTTCAAGTGAACCGATTAGTTCCGTACTATTTGACCAAAGATGTTCCAAACACACACACACACACACACACACATATATATATTTTTTTGTTTTTGTTTTTTGTTTTTTGTTTTTTTTTAACAAGAATTTTGGAGTGGGGAAACCTAATATTCAAGCCTATGGCCCTAATATTTCTATGCAATTCATGGTAATGTTAAATTCTTAAAGTAAAAGTGACATTCTCCTTTATCTTTCATTTTCATCCTTCTATTTAAAGTTTTAACATTATCATAAAATGACTCAAGATGTTTGAGAGTGGTTCCAACCTCATTAGATTTCATATGGAGAAAGTAGAATTTTAGATGTTGTTCAAAATCCAACAGCTTAACAAATTTTTTAGGATTTTAGGATTGGGGAGATTGCAATGTTTCCATTGGATTTTGTCATGTACTAGGGTATAGAACTAGTATTTAATCAAGAGCACCAAATCCTATATGTACCTCGATGTTAGTGGTATTGGTTGTTGAACTCCTCTATCACAACCCTACTAAAATGTACCCACCGCTCAAACAAAATTTTAACTTGACATGCTACTTTTTTTCTGTATTATTTTAATGCTTAGAGGGTGATATTGATGACAAAGATCCCAATA
This sequence comes from Pinus taeda, assembly GCA_000404065.3. NCBI lineage: Eukaryota > Viridiplantae > Streptophyta > Pinopsida > Pinales > Pinaceae > Pinus > Pinus taeda. The sequence goes on along the minus strand of APFE030493662.1, from coordinate 169,494 downwards.
TAGGCAATGATTTTGATGATATGTAGGTATTTGTTGTAGCATGATTTTTTTTGTATGCTAGAGGCCATCTAGAACCTATTTGTTGATGTATTTTTGGTTCAGAGATGGATTGCACTCGATGCTATTTTGGTTATGTGCACCCTTACATGCTATATAAATTAGAACTTTTTTCTTATTTGTGTATAAATGGTTTGGATTCATATGGATGCACATGAATATATATGTTTTTTCTTAAAATTTGAATATTTTTTGTTTTTGGTTAGCCAATTTTTTTATCGGTTCGACCAGTTCCCAGTTCATAGGGTTTTCCGGTTCGATCACTGGTTCGGTTTAGATAACATTGTCTACCAGCACCATCACAAGGAGTGCTTGGTAATTAGATAGTGGTGCATCGCATCATATGATGGAGGCATGGGAGCTATTTAGTAGTTTGATGGAGAGTGACTCAGATTTATCTGTGGAACTTGGAAATGATGCCAAGTATGCAATGAAGGGAGTTTGAACCATTAAGTTCTAGCGAGATTCAAGGGGGACATTGGAAACCAAGGATGTGCTATTTGTACCGGTATTGAAGAAGAATTTTCTATTATTCTCAGTAATTGAGGACAAAGGATATGTAGTCATGTTCAAGGATGGGAAAGTGCTCATTTGTTCAGAGGATTCTAGCCCAAACATAGCAATGTTATCAATATTAGAGAGAGAAACTTATAAAGGTTGATGGATAAACCTATTTAGGCGTTGGTACATGACATTGAAAACCTATGTGAGCTATGGCATAGGAGGATGGGACACTTGCACTATAAGGCTTCACTGATTATGAGGGAGATTATCACTGGTCTCCCAAAGTTCAATGTTTAGTAGCAAGATATGTGTAAAGGGTGTGTATTTGGAAAGAATGCCAAGGCTGTTTTTTCAAGCAACGAGAGCAGTTCCAAGGGGATCTTAGATCTTATTCACTCAGATATATTTGGGCTAATGCTAGTAGCATCAATACAGGGAGTGCAATACTATGTCACATTTTTTGGTGACTACCCCAGGAAAACTTGGATCTTCTTCATGAAGACCAAGGATTAGATCGTTAGTGGATTATGAGAGTTCAAGGCTCAAGTGGAGAACCAAATAGTTAAGAAGGTCAAGGTCTTAAGGTAAGACAATGGGGGAGAGTACACCTCCAATGCCTTCAAGGATTTCTACAAGGAGGTAGAGATCAATAGGGAGATGATAGTCTTGTACAACCATAGTGATGGTCCTCAGTATTTTAGCAACAGTGCTACAACTCCCAAGGGAGATTTAATTGCCAACCCGAGGTTCATACAAACTTAAGAGGAGTCAACACTGTATGTGAAACAATAATTATCTCTTTCTTTTATTGACTTTTATGTGGGTGAAAGTACTGAGATGAAATATGGTTGTACAAAAACCAATCTAATTGTTCTATTCTACAAGAAAATTTGAAATTGCAGGGAATGAAAGACAACAAGCAAACCTATGCTAATTGCAATAAAGGAAGACAAACCATTTTAACTATAATGAAATGAAAGCATATCTATTCTATTGTGCAGGGAAAGTAAACACACTGCTAAAGTAAAAGCTTGCAGACTATAAACCCTAATTATGAAGGAAAAGAGCAATTTCTACAACAATCTAGGTAAAAACATCTACTTGGTCTCTCTACTTCTAAACTCCACTTTCAAGGTTCCAATAGTGTTGTAATACATCAGAGAAGGTAAACCATGAATCTGATGCAAATATGAGCAAGTTTCAAAAGCAAGATGCAAACTGCTACAAGAGTCCCTGTTTTCCTATAGGAGACAGTCTAGCGAGCAGGAAAATATGTTAAACGCAAGGTTGGCAGGCAAAGGAAGCTAAGGAAAGGTTGTAAAATGACAAGGCACACATGTCTAAGTCATCACATCAACTGACACGATCAATCCAATCAAGATACTCAACTCTAGGGTTTACTGTAGCTGCAAAATAAGGGACTACGTAGGTACAGTTAAATAATGAGTGTTATAAAACAAATAGACATCAAAAAATAAAGTAAACTAAGTGCGTAAACAAGAATGCTACTTTAACAATGTAACTAGTATCAACACTATCATCTAATACTCAGATACTTTATAAGGAAAGATTGTTCATAAACCATCTAAATAACCATGCATAAAAATAATGTTCAGAATGAGCTGCAAAGTTAGATTAAATGCATAAACAATAATGGTATAAGTGGGATCTTGAGCACTTGGGGTGGACCCTATCCCAAAGAAGCTCATAACCCTCAAGGAAAAGCAGAGTAAGAAGTGAAAACAAAGATTACTTTCATTAATTGAAGAATTATTTGTATATTGAAAAAATTGTAGAACTTGAACTCTAATTTATCCTTATGCTTTACATTGTTATTCTCTTGCTTCTACTACTCCCATTGGGATACGCAAGCCCTCTATTTATACAAAATGGGTAAGGGGAAACCTCCTTGCGGAGATGATTACTTTCCCTCCAAAATCCCTAAAAAGTTGGATCATGTTTCTTGGGTCACCACGAAGTAGTAGGAACAAGTATGTATTAACCCTAGTCAACTAAGTTGGAAGCCTTCTATAATAGGGAACAGGCCCCACGAATATCTGTAGATGGATATCCTCAAAATATGTGCAAAATCTCCTCAATATCCTGCACAATAGTCATGTTAGGCACATAAATCATGAAAAATCTCCCTGACCCTCCTAAGAATTCATTAAACTAGGAATGTGTTATTTAGTGCAAAAATGAAGGTTTATTGTAGCCTTTATGTGCCTAGGAGTGGTTAGATGGGCCTTAGGTTTACCTAATTGGGAGGCCCATCATACCCCACTTTTGGAACTGTTGCTCACCCTTTGAGAAACTTACTCTTATTCCCCTATTTGCTCCTTCTCATTGATTTCCCTGATAACTTTATTAACATTCCATTCTGAGCTAGAGGTTGTTGTGTGTGCTGGGTGGAAACCTGCATTCTCCTCAATATATTACCATTCCCTAGACTCCTCTTCCTGACTCTGATGTTCTTGGAGCCCTAGCAGTAGGGGAGGATTGAATATAAGCCCAATCCATTGGACTTTAAGCCTATGAATAATCCTATTATACAAAGGAGTCTTGGCAAGTGCAACTTGTAATCTGTCAGGGGAGCTATATTCTCTTATTGTCATGCTATGAGGCAGTACTTGCCACCTCCTTTGGCAAGCTTGCAAGATTTCTTCTCTTAACAACATGGAATTATCCTCAAAGTGGAGGATGGCATCCACTTGCCTCTGCTTGTAAAATTCCACTATTTTTGGATCTTCTACCATAATTGCATGAGTGGAGCTGAGGATGAAAGGGTTTGGGTGTTCAGGCCCAATCCACAGTGGTTCCCTTAACTCCCCATCCATGGTATTATCTACCTATTCAACTTTGATCTCCTCATGCCTTAACTAAGATTCTAGGGCCAATAATTGTGTATCTCCCAGATATGGGTTTGGATCCCAAATAGCCAGGTCTGAAAGCACGCCAAGGTTATGAAGGTATAATTCAACAACCTTGGTTTTGTCCTCCATGTTGTTATGTAGGGAAAAAGTAATGAATTCCTTGCCTTCTTGAAGAGGGATAGACCCTTTCTGTGTAACCATGTTTATCTGAACTTGGCACCATTGCTCTTTTAGGAATAATAAGTCTTTGAGGGTTACCTGCAATTGACTGCCTTTAAAGAGACGTGTGTCATGGTGGCTAAAGATGTTTCCAACATTGCAACCTGAGTGTCCCTTGCATGTAGCAATCTTTGTGTCTGTTGTAATTGGCTTTTCAGTTGCTTGTTTTCTTTCTCCAGGTGCTCCCTCTAGTTTGCTTCATCCAACCTTAGGAGTGCCATTTCTTCTCCCATTCTCTTCATATCATCTTCCATCTTGGTGATATCAGCGACACCTTTGGATTGGGTGATAGTCTTCCATTGACGAGTCTTAACTTTTTCGTGTTCCACCTCGAGTAATTATTGTGGTGCTAGGTGCTCAAGAAACACCCTTCCTACACCAATCCAAGAGAAAAACGGGGAAGATCTCCTAGGGGTTGGTTGAGCCAATCTCTTGTAATTCTAAAGGTTGTTCTTTTAGCAAGGCAACCTATTCTTGTAAATTGGCAATCTGTCCTCGTAACTGTTTTTCCTTCTATGTTTCTCCAAGGGGTGCTTTCATTTCTACTGTTTGTATCTCTGGTGCCTTTGTTTTATGCTCCTTTACATACTTTATCTCTTCTATTTTTGGATTGGGAGTCTCTTCAATAGTGATAGGAGTGGGAGGAGACCTTTGCATGCCACTATATTGTACCTTGTTGCTTTTTTCCCTGGTGTAAACAACATGTTAAGCTGATCTACTTGTCTTTGGATTTGTGGGGGTGCTGAGTCTTGTGAATGTTGCTACAATTTCCTTCTCTTCTTCCTCTAGGAGTTCTTCTCCTCTCTGTTATACATGGATGGCCATTGCCTTTTCTTTCCTCTTCTTAGTTGACCTCTTTTGGGGATTTTCAACCTTTGTTTGTGGTTTTACAAACTCCACCCTGGCCTCTGAGAAGGTTTGTCTATCCATATCCACAAAGTCTACCTAGGGAATGGGATGTTGGAGATGTTCTGATGCATCAGTGACTAGCAATCTAATTAGGTTGTGATGAGCTAGGTAATTATGCTTACACTCCTTGACCTTGGTGCTCATCTCCTTTATGGATTGGAGGAGGAAATATGGGACACTTAACGACTCGTGATTTGGTAGGTCATCTTGAAATCTTAGTTGCTAGAGTCTAAATCGATAAGCATACAATATGTTTAGCCTTCCTTCACAAGAAATGTACTTGAGAACATGGTAGGCTAACTCATCCCAAGGGTAACGAAGGCTTTCCATTTTGATCCGATTTTTATCCTCGTCAGGTTATTCATTAGGGATGAAAATCTTCTCTTTGCGTAGATAGCTTTCTGCCTTTCTTCTTTCCTCCAATGTACCCCCTTTGGAAGAGTGGTGACCCTAGTGATTGAGTCTTCATCAACATATATTACCAACCTTTTGACTGCAGTGATTATTTCTTGGCCTTCAGGGTGTTGTAAGTTCATGGAAAATTTTAAGGCAACTTCATCATCATATGCTATGAGATTTTCAAAGAAGCCCAACCAATGACAATTTTTTAGGATGGCTATGAATTCAGGATCTTGATGAATCCTAATGGTATCATCTGGCTCTCTTCTGTTGAATCCACCCCACATGGTGTATGACAAGATGTGCAAGAGTTTAATATTTGTTTTCACAAGTTTGGGCAGATTTCTAGGCAAGGGATAATACTCTGCTATAGGGTTTCTTGTGGCAACAACGGTTTCTGTAATGAAAGAAAAATGCAGAGTCCTTTAATTAAATTTGAAATTAACAACTTGTCTCCGAAATTCAAACTATCTGTTGAAAATGAATAGCTATGGTCGGTATTTTCAAATTTTCATGTTTGACCAAATTGGCCTCAAGAAGGACAAGTCGACCCACATGTGTGAAAATCCACCTCTCATGACACATATAAATATGGCATCGTTGGACTTCATTTGGATCATCTTAGCACACACAAATTCAATCTAAAATCCCAGAGGTTCATCTACATGTGGGAAGGAAGACAAGAGCATCTATGACTAGCGTTGACTTTATGCTTTTGACTACATTGACCAATATTGACTCATCCTTCTTCTGCTGTTTAACTGAACTATTTTGAAGGCCAAATATCCCGTGGCATATTTGACTATAGTTGACCAAGTTTCGATCTTGTTGATTTTGTGATATGCATTGACTTTCGACATTGACTTTTTGTGTTGACATACAATTTGATTGAACTTCTATAGGACGAAATTCAACTTGTTGACTTGACTTTGACTATGGAAAAGATTAGTATGGGTTCTCTCTCATTTGAATCTATTTATTGGATATTTTGGATGGTCGATGGCTAACCTTTGACTGGCTATTGTACAAACTGGAATTGGACAAAATTTCTCTCTCATAAGGAGAGATTGGTTGGGTTTTCCCCTTGTGGGTTTTCCCCTGAATGTGAGCCTAATTTTTGGTGTCTCTTGTCTCTTGCTTATTGTCTACTGTGATATCTATATTTCTCGATTGATGAAATGAATGGTTGAAGTTTTTCGTGTATAGCTACTTATAAAAGAACACTGGTTATATCATTAGAAGTAGTTATCAATTATGAAAAACTATACTAGTCTTTACTACACTAGTAAAATCAACATGGTATTAGAGATTTGGTGAAGGAAAAGAGTTGTGAGATCGCCTTAAAGAAGCATTGAGAGCACCTTGAAAGAGTTTGGGATTCTTCATCTTGTGATTTTGGTTGGTCATCTTCATCATGAATTCCTTCATGAAGGTAGAGAATAAGCTTGAAGGAGCAACTGATTACAGGGCATGGAAGGCTAGGATTGACCTAGTACTTGCAAGGAAAAGGTTTTTGGGAATTGTTATAGGAAAAGTTACTAAACGAGTTGACCAAGAATGAAAAGGAAAATTTATTAAACCAACTGACATCTTGGCAAGGAGCATCTTAATAGAATCTGCTAGGGATAATCTAATCCCCTATATTGCTAATCACTAAACTTCCAAGAAGATGTATGATTCCATTGTTGGGTTGTATGTTACCAAAAACATTAACCAATCCATCAATCTAAGGGGTCAACTTCGCAATATCAAGATGAAAAATAATGATACTATGGCATCATACTTTGTCAATATTTCTCAAATACAAGATCAACACAAGGCTATTGGAGAAGAACTATCCTAGTTTCGAAAAAGAATTGGTAGCTGTGGCTTCGGGTGGTTTTCCTAGATTGTGGGATCCTTTTGCATCAAGTATTTGTGGAAGAGAGAATACACCTTCATTTGATAAGCCGTGGGTTGTGTGCGCAACAGAAGGATCAAGATTCTTTTCTAGAGGTGACATAGAAGATCCAAGTGAAGAAGCTTTTGCAGCGCATTAAAAAAGAAACAAGAAAAGAAGACATAATCTTGGAAGATTTCAAAGAAGTTATGTAGAACACCTAATTCGAGACATGCAGCAAGATATGATCCAAGAAGGGAACCTGCTCCACATAAAATGCCTCCTCCTCCCTCTTATGATAGAATAGATAGAAGAGAGAGAAGAGATGAACGAGATATGACAAATGTTCAATGCTTTCATTGCCAAGCATATGGTCACTATCAAGCTCATCGTCCTAAAAGATATCGAAGGGATGACTATCAAAGGGATGGATATCGAAAAAGGAAAGGGAAGCATCATGCTTATGCAACTGACCTTGATGAATCCTCTCATAAGAGGAGACATAAGAAGAATGATTTTGATTTTGAATACTTATTTTGTTCTACCTTTATAGGTTCCATTACAAGTCATGATGAAATATGGTTGGTGGACAGTGCTGCCTCTAGGCACATGATTGGGAATCATGAACATCTCTCTAAATTGGTTAAAAAGAAGATAAATCAAAGGGTTGAGCTTGGAGATAATGGAAAATACAAAGTCAAGGGCATTGATATATCATCCTTTCAATTGGAATCAAGCGGTAATGTATCTATCAACAATATTTTGTATCTTCTTAGTTTGAAGAAAAAATGTTGTCTATTTCATCTCTTGAAGACAAAGGATATAGAATTGCATTCACTGATGGACAAGTCCTAGAATGGAAGAAGGATTCCTCTTTTGAATCTTCCAAGGTCATTGGTATGTGAATTGGAGGTCTATATCGTCTTCTTGGACATTCAATTCAAGCCTTGTTACACAAGACCACTAATCTTTGTGAGCTATGGCATCGAACATACAATCATATACATTATAAAGCCTTGTCTAGATTGAAATATTTTGTTAGAGGTGTACCTAAACTTAGGACTGAGCATGATGGAATGTGCAAAGGATGTTGCCTTGGGAAAAATGTTAAAGGAATATGTACTAGCAGTGATAGTAGATCCAAAGGAATCTTAGATATTTTGCAGTATGATGTTTGTGGGCCTATTTCTGACAAGACCTTGGGTGGAAATTTGTATTATGTCTCCTTCATTGATGATTACTCTTGAAAAGCTTGGATTTACCTCTTAAAGTCCAAGGATCGAGTATTTGTAAAGTTTCGTGAATTCAAGGAATAGGTTGAAAATGCTACATGAAGAAGAATCAAGACTCTAAGGTTTGATAATGGTAGAGAATATGTATCCAAGGAATTGATTGATTTCTGCATGGATGCTAGAATTAAGAGGGATATGATAGTTCCCTACTATCCTTAACAAAATGGAACTCTCGAAAGAAAGAATAGGATCATTATGGACGCTGCCAAGGCCATCCTTCATGATCAAGAACTTTTGATGTTTCTATGGGGAAAAGCTGCAAGAACAACTGTCTATGCTCAAAATAGATGCCCACATCGAATCTGGGGCTAGAAGACTAATGAAGAATTCTTCATATGTGAGAGACCAAATGTTGAGCACTTAAGAATATTTGGTTGTCATGTTTATGTTCATGTGCCCAAAGAGAAAAGGAAAAATTGGAACTTTCGGGGAAGAAAGGAACTTTTGTCGACTACAATGAAAATTCCAAAGCCTTTAGGGTCTATGTTCTAGGACAACGTTATATTGAGACTTGCAGGGATGTTATTTTTGATGAGGATGCTTCTTTCTAGAAGTCCAAGGGTTCACACTTGGACTCTGATCAAGAGATATAGGTGGCTTCGAAGAATGTGGAATCGAAGTCTAAAGAACCTGAACCGATGGATCAAGCCCCTCATGAAGAATCCGATGATCATGAACTTGTTGGATCTCTAAGAGCCTCTATACCTGAGACTAGAAAGAGACCTGCCTAGCTTGAAAGAACTTTAAAGGAAGCTAACTGACATGTTGCACCTCATGGGACCTTCAGGGAAAGAAAGAAGTTGAAGAAAAGCTTTGGATATGCAACAATGATGTGCAAGATCATTGAGTCTGAGCCATCCACCTTTGAAGAAGTTATTGAAGAACAAGTTTGGAAAGATGCTATGAATGAATAATATAAAACTATATTGAAGAACTATGTTTAGGAAATCATGCCAAGACCTGAAGGAAAGTCTACTTGTCTTCAAAGTGGGTCTACAAAATAAAGCATGTTACTGATGGAAGTGTTGAAAAATACAAAGCAAGATTTGTGGCCCGAGGATTCTTCCAGAAAGAGGGAGAGGATTATGAAGACACGTTTTCTCCCATTGCCAAGTATGCTTCTATTAGATTTGTCATTTCTCTTGCTTCTATTTTAGGTTGGAAATTGAATCAAATGGATGTCAAGATTTCTTTTCTGAATGGGGTCATTGAAGAGGAAGTCTATATTGAGCAACCTTATGGCTTTTAGGTTCATGATATAGAAATACATGTTTTCAAATTGAAGAAAGGCCTATATGGGCTGAAGCAGGACCCTTGTGCATGGTACTCCTGTATTGATGGTTATCTGTTGAGTCTTGGTTTCAAGAGTGATGCTGATCCAAACTTGTACTTCAAAGTTGTTGAAGGTGAGCCCTTAATGTTTCTTTTGAATCTAGATGGTTTTTTTTTATAGGGTTTGAAGCTCTAATTGTCTAGTGTAAGAGGGAGTTGGTTTCTGAATTCGAAATGAAGGATATTGGTCTCATGCATTACTATTTCGGATTGGAAATTTGGAAAAAGCTTGATGGAATATTTGTTGGCCAACTCAAATACAATATTATGATCCTTCAGAGCTTTGGCATGATGGAATGCAAGTCCATGGACATTCCTATGATGACAAATTTGAAGAAGATCTGAGATTGTGACTCTGATTTGGTTGATCCCTCGATGTATCAGAAACTGATTGGATCGTTCAGAATTATCTTGTGAATAACAGGCCTGATATTTGTTATGCTGCGAAGATGTTGAGCCAATTCTTGGTTGAACCTCGACATGTGCATTGGGTTGCAGTGAAACATATATTGAGATATTTGTGTGGTACCATTGAATATGGTCTGAGATATGCTTTGAATGGAGAAAGGATGCTGTATGGATTCACTGATGCTAATTGGGTTGGAAGCTTTGATGATAGAAAGAGAGACTATGAATTTTGTTTCGGCTTGGGCACTGCTATGATTGCATGGTCTAGTAGAAAGAAAACTTCTTTTGCTCTGGGTATGATTGAAGCTGAGTACATAGCTACATGTTATGCTTATTGTGACACTGTGTGGCTTCGAAAATTGTTTGTTGGTTTGTTTGATCAAGTGTTGGAATTGACAATTATATATTGTGATAATAAAAATTGTGTGAATCTCTTTGAGAACCCAATGTTCCATATGGGTCGAAGCACATTGAGATGAAGTATCATTACATATGGAATATTGTCTAGAGGGGAGTTGTGAGGCTCGAATATGTCCCTACTGATAAGTAGGTTGTTGATGTGTTGACAAACCCGTTGTCTCGGATGAAGTTTGCTTATTTCAGAGAACAAATTAGAGTTTTTGAGAACCCCTCTCTGAGAGAGAGGGAGCATTGATTGCATAGCATCATATGATGGAAAATCTTCCTTAGGATGAGGCTATGAGACATGTGGATTGGTCGAGATATTTTCACTCCCTTAGGTCACGATGATAGTGAGACCAATGTGGTCGAGGACATTGATTTGCTGATTCCTCCGTTAGGCTGTGTGCCATGAGACCTTGTGGTCGGTGAGATGCACTGAAACGATGATTCCTCCCATAGGTTGTGTGTTGTGAGACCTTATGGTCCGGGAGGTGCATTGAGATGATGATTCCTCCTTTAGGTTGTGTGTTGTGAGACCTTGTGGTCATGAAGATGCATTGAGATGGTGATTCCTCCCTTAGGCTGTGTGATGTGAGACCTTGTGGTTGGGGAGATGCTTTAAGATGAGTTGGTTGATATGTATCTTTCCTTATGATGAGACTAATGATCTCTCCCTTAGGCTATGCTGTGAGACCTATGGATTGGTCGGAAATATTGATCCTGATAGAGAGATAGACTTGTATTTGTCATCTCTTCCTTAGGTTGTGTGTTATGAGACCTATGAACTGGTCAGGAATATTGATCTTGAGAGAGAATGAAAAGTGCCTTCCTAGCTAAGAGGAATGATCCGAATCGGATTCACAAAAGACTGTCAAGAACCTTGACTGTATCGAGATGAACAAATCCTTGAAAATTCCAAAACAACGAACAAAAAATGCCTTGAACCAGTGGCAATGGCCGCCAACGTGGAACGACGAGGACCTCGGTCAAAGCGCGCTAACAGAGGCCCATGGAGACTGCGCGGGAGGTCAAAACAGCCCCTAGGAGCCCCGGATCGGGAAAAGGAGGTGATTTTGATGCGCTGGACAAACAGGGCCGAAATGGGGAAGCCTTAAGCCCTTGGTCACGTTGAGAGCCAGAGAACCGCGGGGGGAGAAACAAAAAGTGCTAATGGACAAAGGCGGTACCTGCGCCCTAGAAATCGGCGGTTTTGATTGGGGTGCCCTTGAACGGTAAGAGGTTTTGGAGGAGAGCAGAGCGATCCCAATCAACGATCGACGCGTGGCAGCGGAGGTGAGAGAAAAACCGTCGTGATCACGCGCTATTGGTCGAGCAAGTCAACCGCACTCGACGTGCGTATGACGTCGGATCTTGAGGAGACCAGATCGAACGGCTGAGATTGCGCTCGATAGAAAGAAGCGGAACCGACAAGGAATTAAGCCGCGATTTAAAGGGATTTGGAATCTGTTTGACTGCCATGGTGGATAAAGAACGTATCCACGACATAACCGAAGAAATGAATCAACGAGCAGGCTAGCGCTGTTCCGATGGGGAAACGTGGCACTTCCCGAGCGTTCATGCTGATGCCGAACAGGGAACTCCAAGTGCAGCTGCAGAAGGAGAATCGACGCAGGTGGGAGAGGAACCGAACAGGTATAAGGATTGAATGGTTAAAGCCATGAACATAGACAGTCAAAAGAGGAAGAAGGGGATTTGGAGAAGAGTCCAAGCGACCAAGAGAGACAGTGAACAATGAACCCTGAGAGGAGGATTGAACACAGAGAACAATGAAGCCAAGCAGAGGAGACAGAGGGCCGAGCTGACCACATGCAACGTCGAGCACCAGAGAGCTTGAAGATTCAAGCCTTTCCATAGAGGAATCTGTTTGGACTGAGCATCACATTGTCTCCTTCCACTGTAGACCAAGGGTCACAAAGATGGTAGGAAGAAAAAGAGTCTGTGAACTCTGAGTGGCTTGGGGAATCCAAGAACCACCCTACCTAGCAAAATCTGCTTCAGGAGAACTCACATTGAGTCCTTGTATTGTAATTTCTCTGCTATAAGACATAATAAAACAAGGCCACCACTGAAGCTGGATCGGAGATGTAGCCCTGGAGAATAGGGTGAACTCCCTATTAAAAACTGTTTGTGTCTTTGTGTTTCTCACTGTATTTCTCTGCCGTCTTTCCATTTAAAATGTCTGTGTATTGGGAATCTGATCGATCCGTTGTTCCAATAACACAGAACACACACCAGCACATGAGTCTGTAATACATTTTGTTTAATAAATCTTCAACTGAGGTCACTCATAGGGTGAGTATCAGATCAAGGGAGTGTTGAAAAATGAGTATCTGTGGTTAGTGTTTTCATTGGTAATTAATGGAGAGCATTCAAATTTTCATGTTTGACCAAGTCTGCCTCAAGAAGGACAAGTCGGCCCACATGTGTGAAATGCCACCTCTCATGGCACATATAAATATGGCATCACTAGACTTCATTTTGATCACATCTCGTCACACACAAATTCGATCTGAAATCACAGAGGTTCATCCACACATGCAAAGGAAAACAAGAGAATCTCTGACCAACGTCGAATTTTTGCTTTTGACTACATTCACCAACATTGATTCGTCTTTCTTTTACTGTTTGACCAAACTATTGTGGAGGCCGAATATTCGGTGGCATCTTTGACTGTAGTTGAACAAGTTTCAGCGTTGTTGACTCAAGTTATCTATGTTGACTTTCAACATTGAATTTTTGTGTTGACCTGCAATTTGACTGAACTTCTATAGGATGAAATTCGGCGTGTTGACTTGACTTTAATTGTGGAAAATATCAATATAGTTTATCTCTCATTTGAATTTATTTAACTTGAATATTTAGGATGGTCAATGGTTGACCTTTCACTGGTTATTGTACAAATTGGAATTGGACAAAATTTCTCTCTCATAAGGAAAGATTGATTGGGTTTTCCCCTAGCTGTGAACCTAATTTCGGGTGTTTCTTACTGTTTACTATGATCCGTTTATTGCTCTATTGATGAAATGAACGATTGAAGTTTTTCATGTATATCTACTCAATGATTGGAATGTAAAAGAAGACTAGATATATCATAGAAGTAGTTATCAATTGTGAAAAACTATCATAGTCTTTACTACACTAGTAAAATCAACACTATCTAGTATCTTTAGAGGCAAGAGAAAAATGGAGAGGCAAAAAACTGACTTTTCCTTTATTAATTTACTCCTTTGACACAAAATCTGATGACTGGTAAATTTCTGCAATTAAATAATAGACCCGATGCCAAACGAAAATGATGGCAATGGCTTAGACTAATGATTTTTGGATAAAAACAACTTATTTAGTCTTATTGGGGGCCTTCGTGAGCGTTTTAAAAAATGTTATTTATTCCTGTAGAAAAACCTTCCTTGAAGCTACTTGCAGTATGCTCTGAAATTATGGACCTGATACCTTGTAGTATTCTCCTGTAGTGAGGGAAAAACTTGTCGTGGGCCTTTTAACTCTTCTTTGAATGCAAGAAATCTAAATGGGAATAGGTGGGGAACTTCGAGTTGATATCTCACTTAAGTGGAGATGATTCCAAGTGGTGGATGAAAAGAACTTAGCACACATCATTTGAACTGGTCCAACCTACCCCTATCAACCTTTGTGACTCATACTCCACTTTACCTCATCATTAAGAAGCGACAATGACCACCTTTTTAAACAATCACCATTTTTGTCTCATTCACCTTCCCACACTTGGGAATAACTTTTAGAAAAAGTAGATTTTGCTTGCCAAACTTGTCCGAGTCCTCTGCTAGTTTATTTGGATATAAAACAATCCCTTTTTCACAAATAATATTTCCATATTCTCCAAATGAATTCGTAGGGTGAGTATTAGAGGGTTTTCATACTTGATGTTTTACCTTTTCATGACGGTTGAGGCTGATTTTTGTGTACTTGTAAGTGCTTTCAGGGCACTGCTGGTGAACATAAAATCCTGTAGCAACTTACAGGAAATATTGTAGCTTCCTAGGCTCATTTTTAAAAATTGGAGCAAGTGATTTCACTAGTGCTACTGGAGATGTTGATCTTTTTTTTCGAGGTTGCAATCTTCTTCAAGATTGTTTTTGTTGCTTTGTAGATTGTGCTAGGACCTTTGCAGGCTGCTACAAGACTGTGTACTCTCTTGTAGCAGTCATAGAGGTCCCTCATGCTCACCAAAATACCTTTTCAAAATTTCATGGGGACTTGATAATTCATGGAGGAGCTAATGATGCTAATAGAGAAGGTTCTTATTGTGGTTGTGGTGGAAAAGACAAATATTTGAGTTGTTGCAAGGCTAGAAATGACAAATGGTGAAGGGAAATTTAGCACATGATGCATGGTGATGGAGGAGATAGATGTTAGCATGTCCATGGTGCTTGTCTCTAGCTTAGATGCATCATCTGTCAACTTATAGATTTTTCTTGAAACTAGGTTATCTTGTAGCATTATAGGACTTTCTTGTAGCAGGTCAGGGAAGCTTACAAAAACACATAGGAAAGAGTTAGGGATGGAGTTTTGGTATGGTGGATGATGAAGTTAGTTTGAAAATAGTCTAGGAGGTATGATTTGGGTCCACTTGGAGTGTTGAAGTTGATGTCTTGGGCCAAATGTGCAGATTGAATTGCTTATTTCTCATTCCTCTAGTACACACACACAAGTTAAGGTGAGACAAAACCATTTTCTCTTGTTGTTTTCCTTTTACTTTTTTTTTTCTTCTTTATGAGGCCTACTGACTGCCTCATGGAGGTTTTCAGCTAATGGGTTTTCCCTAGGTGCTTTGGAAGAGGTTTCCCCTGGGGTTCTTTATTTATTTTTAGATTTATAGGCCACCTGATGGAGGATTTCATCCAATGAGTCTGCCTCAAGTGTCTCAAAGGATGTTTTATCTTGAGGTTATATATATATATATATATATATATATATATATAATATATAATATATATATATAAATATATATATATATATATTTGTCAAGGAATGAATGGATGGGAGCCTTGATGCTCCTCAATTGGATTGAATTCCTTACTTATTGAATTGATAAACTTAGCCTTGGAGAGGGGCTTCTTGTAGACTTCCAACTGGTATTCATTCACCAAGAGTGGAACTTGTTCCTCGTTAATAGTCATAATTTTGACTGAGCCATTATCATAACACTTTTCAACCATATAAGGCCTCAACCATCTGGTGATGAGCTTACCCTTGAAGTCTTTAAAACCTGGAGTCGTACAAGAGGACCCAATTATCCACTTGGAAGGCTATGGTTTTGATGTGCTTATCATGCTAGACCTTTTTTGTAGTTGGACTACTTCGGTGTGCAATAAGGCTTGCATTATGTATTCATATAGTGCATTCAATTACTACAACCTTTCATCCTATGCTTTAGTTAGATTAATATCAAGCTGAGTTTCAATCCTCAAGGTGTTATATTCAAATCAATTGACAAAAAATATTTCTTATCGTAGACTAGCTTATAAGGGTTAAATCTAGTAGTGGTCCTCCAAGTGGCATTGTAGGCCCAAGTGGCCTCAAAAGTCTCTCTGCCTAGACCTTTTTGCTGCTACTAATCACCTTGGTCAGATTGATTTCTAATGCTCTATTTGTAACCTCCGCTTGTCCCATTTTCTGAAGGTAATATGGATTGGACTATTGAAAATTTGGGAGGTTTGCAAATTAGATTAGATTTCTCTTCTTTGATAATTGCTTGTGAAATTTGTTGGATTCTTATTAATATTTACTATTTTATTTTTATTCAAACAATTACCAAAACGTAAACATGAAGATTAGAAGAAAATAATGAACATAAGATATAGGCTCCAAGCCAAAGCAAAACCCCTCCAAAGGGAAAACCTAGAAAATTTTTCTTCTTATAGAATCAGATCAAAGTGAGATATCCAAGACCCATGACCACATAAAAAATCCAACCCTCTAGATGCCAAGTCAAACCATCCTTTTGCACAACAAACTTATCAACAACAAGAGACGCAATAAGGCAAAAATTCCACAAATCTGACTTCAAACCCTTCTTCAATTTCAGACTTTGGTTCTCCTCTTTTTCGCTATTCCTCTTTGCGATATTTTAGAACTATTCATGTGAATTGTGTGTGTCCAAATGAGCTCAACTCACCCTCTATTTATATTGTCTAGAGGGGTTCGAATAGACATTTCCTCTGGGGCAGGGCCAACTTGACAGGGAGGGATGACTTGGCATCTAGGGGCAATTTTGACCCAAATTACATATTTGAAATTTTTTTTTGCTGGCTATAAAAAAGCCTTCAACTTTGACCAATACAAATAATAATTAACATGAAGAACACGATTTAATAAAATAATTATTGACTTGAGCACAAAACCCATGCTTGAAAATTTATATATATATATATATATATATATATATATATATATATATATATATATATATATATATATATATTTTTTTTTTCCTTTTCTTCATTTTTATATTATATAAAATATACAATGGCATAAATGATTATGAAGACCGAACCTAGTTACATTTTCCAACACTCCCTGTCAACTAGGGAGGTATTCATAATTACATAACTAGTACAAGGATACTTCTCAAAATCAAAATATTCTCATAAGAAGAGTCAGATTGATAAGCCATCTTTAAGCATCAACTATTGAAATTTGGGTAGCTATGAGACAACTTTCCATGACAAACCATTCTACGCCAAATAGAAGCCCAATTGCCCCAGAGAGAATTTAGTCAAAAGAAAGAAATATTATTATTAATATATTTGGGGAACTTTATTTATTATGGTACAAATTTGGGCAAACATTTATATATATTTAAAATGAAATTTAAAATTTGAATTCTCCCTCCAATATTCTCAAAACAAATTATGGAAAATGACAGGTATGACATATGTTTTGGTTGGATCGCCTCCATGAGGCAACTCTTTGCATGATAATTCTATTATAAATATCTTATTGTTAAATGTACAATGATCATGTGGAAAAAGGCTCAGAGGCTCCATACATATCTAGGCACCTTGATAGTCTTTCATTGGGTGGCTCATTTATATACACATGTCTTTTGCTCTCCTTCAATGGCTCACATATGCACTTCATAGGCACGCTCTAATATAATTCTACTGGCTCACATTCAATGAAATCACATTTCCTTGTGGTTCATATGTTCCATTAGCTCGCATTTATTTAGTTGTTCACATCTGTTCTATTGTCTTAGTTATGTGTTATATATATGGTTTGCATCAATGTGTTTTGGATCACATATTACGAGGCAACTGTGACACACTATCATGATGGCTCCTATTAGAGTTTCACATGTATTGTTGTGACAACTTGCATGTATATTGAGGCTCACTTCAATTTGTATTGATTGGTATGGCATCACTCTTCTATCGACTCATATTCTTCAATGGGAATTGACATCGCTACACAGTCGCATAGGCATGGCTCAACATTATACAATGAATCACTTTCTAGCTGGCACAAGGGTTTCACTTGAAAAATACACATGTTGGCTCGTAGGGAAAATATACAGTGACTCTGCTTGGTAAATATACATGGTGAAAACACATGACAAATACTCTCTATGTATGGCATCATTTCTATGTGTGACATTACTTATAGGTTCTTGGTGGGGAATCACTTCTATACTCTCGGTATGACATCATTTCTTGGTGTGAAGTTCGAAGGCTCTCGCATATTTATGCTTTAATATTCCAGTGATCTACATTATGCAATACAATGAGAAATTGATCCATGCCACTCTCATGATTTACATGACAATGAAATTTGACTTGGAAACTTTTACATGACAGTGATGTGGACAAAACCTTTGATACATATGTAACTTTAACGTGATGATTTGTTAGTGTCCTCGAAAGGACAATGTTTTCTATAAGTCAATGATATTTGGCTATAAGTGATATTCCTATGACAGTGGTAACTTCAATTCATGAGAGTATTCTTGGTATAATATTGTCCTTGCTGTAATCATATGTATGGAAGTAACCCTAATGGATGACATGGTAGTAACTCAGATTCTTATTGAAAGATATGGTCATGAAATTGACCTTGGTAGCAGTGACATGGAAATGACTTTGATCAGAGTGGTAGGGATGTATGGTAGCTCATGTGACAACAATATACTTGGCTCGATGTAGTTTGACATATGAGGGTCATGTATGATCCTGGTTTGCCCTAGGTGGCCTAATATGTTTGATGTGTCTCATTGGAATTTGTATCTTAGCTAAATAATTGATGAATATCTAATAGAAGAAGAATCTGGCTGGGTTTTCCCCCTTGTGGGGTTTTTCCATGGTCTCTGACCTAACTCCAAGTATCTCTATTTGTCCATGCTTTTCTTCTGTTTTTCTTTATTGTTCTGCTGCATTATTGATGTTTATTGTTCTCTCTCAACAATTTCTAATGATTATATGATATGGGGTGAATGCTATATGGAAAAATGTAATGTGAAATTAATGAAAAGTTCATAAATGCAATTATCTATAACAGAGAACAATTAAGCCCTATAATTTAATATGGAACCAGAGCTGGGCTAAAGAAATGTCATTGAGATCACCCCCATGAGGACACCTATGATGAATTTCATGAGCAGAGTGAAAGGGATGAAGATGGAAGAGACCTAAAAGAATGTTAGGGTTTGAAGGAAACCCTTGTTCTTACAATTGAGATTAGGGTTTGTGAGAAACCCTTAGAGTGGCCTTGGATATGGTAGACGCCTACAACAATGGAACCCTCAAAACTTCTTGATATGATATGAACTGTAAGATGCTATTATGTTATTCAAGTACTTGACAAATTCAGAGAAACCATAGAGTGAAGCTTCCTGATATGACATGATCAGTGAGAAACCCACGATAGATTTAGAGAAACCCTAGGAGAAGGGTATGTTGCAGATTCGGTGGTCATTATATACATTAATGATTGGACTTGGTTTCTAATGAAAAAAGATAAAGGACACATGTGGTACTCATGAGGATGCACCTCTACTGAAGATAACATTGACATATGGTTGATGGACTGTGGTGATTCATGAATGCTGGATCAAGAGGTAGTTGATAGCTTCCTACAATCCTCATCAAATATAAGTACTTTCAAGACTTATGTTATTCTATTTTTGACACTACTTGGTTATATTTATCATTTTTGGAATATTGTTTAATCTCCCTGCATGGATATTTGAATGATTCTCTCATCAAATTTTTGGATGAGGAAGTGATCCATCTTGAGGATCATCAAGTTGTAGAGTATTGCAGGAAGAGCAAGCTCCAAGAGGGAGCTAGTGAAGAATATTAAACTCCAAGAGGGATCTGATGCATGATAATGAAGAAGCCACTCTCTTACATAGAAAAATGATGACAGTCCTACCTCATCACCAGGTGCAATTTCATTATGTTTGTTTACTTTGCTATTATTTCTCTTGCTCTTGTTTTGGGATCAATAGGTACATTTGATAAGTGTGAGGACCAAGTCCTCTATATTGAGATTGAGAAGAATGTCAAGCAATCCCATGATTAGAGTGGCACTTGAATGGACAAGAGATTAGACCTTGAAGGAAGGATCTCGTCTCTCACGTTTATGTCTATGATTGAAGAGGTTTCCTATTCAGAGGGAGTAGACTGTCAGGTTGAATGTGACATTCTGATGAGATGATGAGAGAAATATGTCCTTCATATAAGGACTATTCTTAATGACAAATATGTTGAGTTGTTAGATGCTTCCACGATACTAAACAAGGAAAGGAATATGCTGTCAACAAAAGGGGGCTATGATGAGATCTTAATTCCCATTGCCTGATGCTCTATTATGAGACGTTCATGAAGTGGGATTCCTCCATGATGTTCTTAAGGAAGAAACATATGTGGACCTACCTCAAGTATTTAAGGCACATGAGATGACATTCAGATGGGAGAAATTATCATATGGATTCAATTCAAGCCCTCTAGTCTTGGCATACTTGGATTGATCGTCATCTAACGCGGACATCAACCCCTCCTCAAGGTTGCAGGTATGAATCTAATATTTGGTTATATATATGTTGACAATTTATTTATGACATGATCATATCATCTCCATGTTCATTCGCAGAGGGAGTTGACCCATAAATCTAGTTGATCAACATCTTGAGATTAGAAGAGATGATGAGGATTTCCTTGTTAAGAAAACTATGTTGACATATATTTGGCATGATGTTTTACATTAAAGCAGTTGAGAGAGACTCCTCTTTAGATTCAAATTTGATGGATCTTGTTGTCACCTGGATTGTACAGGCACTGCAACAACTGCTTAGGACGGGGGTTGTCACTCTGATCCCCGCCCACTCTGTTCTAGCTGTCTCCCAACAACATGCTATGGGCGGTAGTCCCTATGGAATGAGGTGAAAGAAAACAAGTTGGGAACCAACTTGTTTGGGAGACATGGATGAGTGGCCAAGTTACTTGGTTTAATTTAGCAAGATTAATGATTATATTAGATTTTAAGTATGAGACCAGCGCCTTAATGGAGTCACAATCCTTGTTTATGATAAATTAAGACCAAGTGACCAAATGGACATCCGCTGCTTGAATGATTAGCTAACCTATATGATATGCAAGTCCTAGGACCTATGTGAAGTGCAATGATCTTGATTGATTTTAATTATATGCCTAATCACAGTATGACCTTCCATTAACTATTTTGAAGATGGGCTCCAAGGTAGCTTGTGGGAAGGAGGCCAACATGAAGCAGGTTAAGGCCTGATTAATGATACCTTTTGTTGTGCTCCTATCACTCGATGCCTCCAACACTGTAGAGATTGTGTCTCTGATGATTGAAAGGTCACCATGTTAACCACCAAAGAATTGTCAAGCCCCTCAAGCTAGGTGAGAATGGTTTCCCTAGATTTCTATCAACCTAGCTTATGCTAGGAGGTAAGTTTCAATGCAAGCTAGATCTAGGATAGTTATGCCAGAGATTATGAGTGAGATTATCTTGATTTATGATTGTTTAAGATACTTAAGTAGTTAGTGTGAATTAGCTTATAGCGAGAGTACTTAAAAATTATGAGATGACATTGTTAAACAAGATAAATTGCTTTAGAGACACAAGTGCAAAACTTTAACAAATTCTCACAAGATGTAAAATGCCAATTTTTCAACAATGTTCGATACCAATTTAAGATAAACCAATCATCATTCAAAATAGCTAAAGAAAACTTAGATTCCAAGGCTTAGAGTGATTACCAAATACAAAGATGCCAATCAGATTCGAATTATCACAAGATCAGATCTAGAGATTAAATGTAGGAGTGCTTTAGTTGCCAAATTCCGAAAATTTTACAAACTTAGAGTAAACCACACAAGTGTAAGATTTCAATAGTCAAACCAACAGTAGTAATTCATAAAATTTCAATGCTTATTAGTGTTATGACAACAGTAGAAGACTCACTCTAAATTATAAATTTTCCCAACACATGAAATACAAAACTTTCCAATGACCAACATAAGTAAATTTATGTGTCTAGCTTACTTTGTGATGATGTATTCAGTAATATTTCAGATATGTAATAAGTTATTACAACAATAAATTGATCCATAGATCAACAAGCTAGTGATGTTAGAACCGATGCCTAATATACCAAAAAATAGTAAAACTCAACCAACTTAAAAAAAAAATAAATCAATTTTTAGGGTTTTTAGAAGGTGTGATTCAGAAAATTCTAGATCTGATCTATTTACTACAACGCTGAATAATTGATAGATCAACAAGCTAATGAAACTATAGTCAGTGCCCAAAATGCCCAAAAATAGCAAGAATTTACTAAAACTAATTTTTGTTTAGTTTTTTATCCAATTTTGGTGTATGCTTTAGAAATTTTTAGATTTGAAATTTTCAGCTATGCAGTAAATTCCAACAAGCATAAAAGTTAAATCTAGGCTAGATCTATGGTGCCAAAGTAGCCAAAATTTATGAAAATGAAAATTTTGTAATTTTAAACAATTTTGACCATGTAGCATGTGATTTTAAGGCTTAATTGTTGTAATAAAACTGAGATAAAACTAGGGGTTGGAGGGAAAATCCTAGGCCTCAAGCCTTGTAGAAGCACTTTCCCAAGTGGCCCAAAAATATTGGATGAAGATGCCACTTCAAAATCACAAATTTGGAGACCTCAAACCTGCAAAACCACCAAGGAATTAGTGTTAAAAATTCAGATGAGGGTTTAGGGCAAATTAGGACAAAGAATTGACTAAGGAAGGGCAACACTAGGCCAAGGAAGGCCAATGTTGGGGGATAAAGAGGCTAGGAAGGAATATCAAGGGCTGAAATGACAAGAGAAGGCGAGAAAAGGTCAACGCTAGAGGAGGAAGAGGTCCAAGGGCTTGACATTGGGAAAAGAAGGCTCAACAAGGAGGATGTTGAGGGTTTAAGGGGCTAAAATCCCACGACAAGCCCTATAGGGATGCTATCTAGGGTGAAGAAGGTAGGTTGAGGCCTTTTAGGCCCATGACTAGGCCTAAAAAGGCATAAAACCCTTGACACAGGGCCAAATAGGGAAGGTCGAGGCCCCTAAAGGCTATGTCTAACCCTACAATGGCCTAAGAATATGATATTGGGGGCTCTAGGGGTGACCCCAAACAAGATAAGGCTAACGCTAGGATTGGAGGGGCTGGATCTGGTCCCGGTCAGGCCAAAAATTGAAACCCTTGTCTCAATTTTTTTTCCCTTCTTCAGATCTGAATTTTGCCGCAAAATCTTAAGTGAATAGTCCTTTAAAATTGTCTTGAGACTAGATCTTACCCTCAAGGGCTAGATCTAGCTCTTCTTCCACGTGATCCCTTGATCCAACCTGCAAAAATGAAAATAAAACACCCAAACCTCAAATGTACACAAAATACTAAAAATCCCCAAAAACCCAAGTTAGAAAAAATAATCTACAAGTTAGATCTACAATTTTTTTTACAAGATTTACAAATATACAAGGGTTTTGAAATTTTTAAAAATTTGGTAAAATATTTTTATGGAGTGTTTTCCTTCGATGAATGGCTAAATATACTTTAGAAATGCCAACATATACCATAGCCTTAGCAAAGATTTAATTCACCATATAAATATTTGGAATCAAAGCAACAATGATTCTTGCCCAAGTTTGTGAACTTAGAGGCCATGGAATGAAGTACCTACAAGAACTATGGATTTATCTCAAAAAAATAATTTGTTAGATCACATGGGGAATCAAACCACCTAAGATTAGCCCATAACTATCAATAGCATGGTTTTATATCCATCTAATGGATAAAACAAATCTTACCAATATTTAACACAACATAAAGATGCCCGTAGTTAACGCACATCAGAAATCAATAAGCAAGAACACCTTGAATTGCACCCTAAAGCCTTTATTATGATTCAAAAAAATAATTCCCAGTGGGACAATAGTTACAAAGATGCTTCAGAAGCAATGTTCTAGCAAGAGATCAAGATGCTAGAGACTCAAATGTCTCTCTAATTTATAGATTTACCTTCCAAGTGGAAAAATAATGGATAGTTTCTTTGATCATTGTCAAAAAAATCTTGGTCGTTGATAAACACTTCAAGATATTTTAATTTTGGCCCTTGATTTTTTATTTTTTGAGGAATTTTCGAATTTATCGTTTAATTCCTTTTTTTTAGTTCAAAATAATTTATTTTGAACTAATTTCCTCAAAAATTTGACTTTGACTTAACCACCAAGGTCCAATGGTCCAAATTTTCTTACAATATTTCCTTGGTGGAGGACCTTTAAAAATTATTTCCTTTAGGACCCATGAATTTTTCTACTTTGAGAAATATATTTCCTAAGACAATTTATTTTTGAATCTATTAATTAATTTTATGACTTAGGATTTAATTTAATTTTACCAGAAAAAATAATTAATTTACACATGAGGGGATTTAATTACTTTTCCACCCTCTAATACATAACATTTTACGTTTACAACTCTCAAAGGGGGAATACACATTTGGCATAGACTCTCAAGACACATAACCCATCTGCAACACAATATGATCTAGTAGACCAAGTGATTTGTATTAGAATAATTAAGCCAACTAGCTTAAATTATTCCCAAATCACTTTTATATGAGACTCGACTAAAAACACTATGACTCACCTAAGATTTTGAGAATAAATTTCACTCTTATTTTAGGGTTTAAGCTGGAGGGAAAAAAAATCTTCTGATTAGTCATGTCTAGAAACACGGGTAATCAGCGAGGTTAAAAAACCTCCTAGGATGAAATTCGTCATCGAAATTATAGGCTTACCTAGGTTGTTACATATACTAAAGGTCTTAATAGGATCATTTACATCATATAACTTGGAGAATGGGTTTACAATGACATGTAAACTGTTGATAGAGGACCCGATCTTGTTGAAAAAATTGGGCACTTCTTCTTCCTTGGAACTTTGACAAAATGTGTGCAACACTTGGATCCATATGGGGACATGTTTCTTTTGTGAAGTAACGTGATAACCCCAGAATCCTGCATCCAAGAAAACAAAATTCTGTCAAATAGATATCCATTCAACATCGAAATCATTATACATATATAGAAAATACCACTGGAATAGAAAATCTACTATAGCAAATTGAAATATAAAAGACATAATATAAATGCATGAAATAAAACTATCTAATGACATGAAATAAAAGGGAGTAGAGTTAGAGATACTATACAAAACGATTCTCTATGGCATTAGATGTCATCGATGAGGCATGGTCTTGGGCATCTGTCTACTGACTGGTAGATCAATGGATTACTTCTCAGATGTTTCATGTTGAAATTTGACCCTCTTAGGTCTGCGTGACTGCCCATCACTGTGTTGCATATTTATGTCAATATGGAATCTTCCCCTTTTTTTGCTTGGCAGAGGGGATGGGTGGTGGAAAAATTGACACAAAGGTTGGATGAATTTTGATGCAAAGTGAGGCGGATGCTCCTGTGACACAACTTATTCACCATTCTACAACTTCTTTGGGACTTCTACGTGGTATATTATTTCCACTTCTATCTACAACCTGACCATGCCACTTGGTGCTAGTGGAAAATGGTGGCATAAGATAAATCCATTTGAATGCAACCACCTAAATCAGCTGCAATCTTTCAAGAGAGAAGCATTCCCCATACATCTGGCAAATCAATGACTGCTATATCCATGGTAATGATTCTGTACGGATAGTCGGCTAAGGAAACCCGTAAGTCTTTAACCACACCAGGGACTTCAACCTTTCTAGAGCCCATTGAACAAATGTTATGGTATGGTCTTGAAATCATTAAGTTTAATTGTTCCATGACCTTCTTGTTCATAACATTCTTAGATGCACAAGAATATAACATACAATTGTGAAATAATATGTCATTTATATCCAAAGTTAGAAAGAAAGGTTCATGATTTTCATTAGTCATATAATAGTCAATGCCCTTTAACTTAATTTCTTTGTTTTGATGATTATTTTTGTCATCTTTCTGTTGAAGCATACCCAAAGCCTTGAAGAAAGACACCCTTTGAGAAGGAATTTTTAATATTTCGAGTATTGGAACTGACATCTTAATGTTATTTATCCATGTTGCCCAATCTACCTTTAAATCAGGTTTATATTTTTCAGAAGGGACTTGCTTATCTTGACTTTGGCCTTTACCTTTTATTTGATAAGTATAACCTTTACTTTTGGAAAGTTCTAAAATTTGTTCTTGTGATGGTTTTTCACCATATGCCTAATTAATGGGGTCCTTTTCTTCATCGAAAGTATTAATTGATCCAGGTAGATCTTCAAAAAATTACTAGTGGCATGACAAAAGGCTCAAAACTCAAAGTGGCAGAATCTAGATAAGCTTAGCATTGGATCGAAGTGCTCATCATCCTAATTCCAATGGTGTGAACGACACTCAAATCCGAGTCCAAATGACAAAGTTAGAGCAAGTTAAAGTTTGAGTTTGACTTGTCCAGGTAGCAGGGAGAAGATGAGATGACATAGTTTCAAAAAATAAGGGAGCACCACGTGGCAGGATGCCATTTGACCCTGCATATAGCATATCGACAAAAAGGAGGAGTGCTTAAGGAAGAATCGGCCCCTAGTGTTCCCGATTGTGATTGTGATTGCGATATCGCATATCGTAGGCCGGAGGAGTTACGAATTAGCCTCGATAGGACTTAGTTACGATGCGATATACATCACATATCGCAATCGCATGAAAATGCTAGTGCTTGTGATGTGGTTCAGGGGAAAAGTGCCGATTGCGATACTGCGATGAGGGGTCGGGACCCGATATACTATATATTATGCTTAATACATCGGGGAGTTCCGTAGATGTTGTAGTGTGCTAGATCAATGCACCAAGAGTTTCATGCCGATTGCGATAGTGAGATGGGAGAGCCAGATGGGAGACATTATGGCATACAGTGAATACTCCTGTCAAATCCACAGATATCGTAGGATGCCTATGTCTTGGCTTGGATTATCTACGGATAAGATAGAACATCCGATAAACCTGCCGCCGATACTGATCCAAGATCTTTTGCTTATAGATGTGTTAAAGAATTACATGCATAAGTTGTAGCTTAACATAGAAATTTAATGTGCACACGAGAGAAGAGGAGAAACACATAAAGCATGAAAGAAGACAACAAGACTTGATAACGGAGTTCATACGACTTAGACTATGTCTCTGGGCCCTACTCGATCAATGGGGAGGCCTTCATTCATTAAGTGGCATGAGAGAAAAGAGTACAAGCATCAGTTACAAAAAAAAGAAGTTTTATACCTCCATACTGAAAAATGGCCGAAAAATGCAAAACTCTAATGGAGAAACAGACATCGACATTGCGTTTGTGGCATCGAGAAATGTTGAAACCATATAAAATTTGTCAAAATCTGACGAAGTGGAAATTCAGCCCTCTTGCAAAATTCTGCCTTGAATTGCGTGCATTGCCTCCTCTCTGCCTGGGTGCACTGATGAACTGTGTTTAAATATAAAATGTGGTGGCAGATTTCTCAATAAGTTAGTTGGTTGAGTTGGTTTATGATCTGGTTATTATGGAGGAGGTCGGGCGATCAAACCCCGCCTCCTCCTTGGGCAGCCCGCCCCCCATAACCACCTTCGTCGGCTCCGTTGGTTGTCATAAGTATTAATGCAGGGTTGGTTTCGTGGTTGGGTCAGTGTCCTAAGGGCCGACCTACCACTCGATATATATATTGACAATGGGTTGTGGGGTGGCGGGGTCATGGCCGCCCACCCCGCTTGTTGTTTCAACAACTCCGTGGGAGGGGTCAGGGGTCGTGACCCGCCCCTCCACCTTATATATATATATATATATATATATTATATATTTTTTTTTTTGTTTTAATAAAACAAACTGTGCCTTTTTGAAAATTCGATTTTTGGCCGAAGGAGTCGTTTTAACCAGGAAACAATTTCGCCCAGAATATGGCCAGATTTGGCTGGATTCCATCCGCCAGAAAAGTTCAAATTGTGTCCTTGTTAATCCTGCCCAGTCAACAAAAAGTCAACCCAACTTTGACTGCCTCTATCTCCTTCATCCAGACTCAGATTTGAGTCTCGTTTGCACCATTGGAATCAGGGCGATGAGCACTTTGATCTGATGTCAAGTTCATCATCGTTCGACCACTTTGAATTTTGAGCCTTTTCCATGCCACTGGTGTCTGGAGATCCACCTGGATCAATCCTCCCCAACGGGGAGCTTTTGGACCGCCAAAAGCTTTATTAGTCAATTGGCAAGAAAGGGAATTGTTCCCTCACTCTTTCTTTTTCCAGCCATTTTGCCTTGCTAGGGTGCATCCCTTGAAACCAACTCGAAGGTATTCCACATCTCCCCGTCGTGAAGTCCTAGTTCTTCTGTTAAGGAAGATGTCTTCAGGTAACTCATCGAGATACTCTGGTTCAAAGTCATCAACTGTAGGAATTGTTCCCACCTCTTCAGTGTCCATAATCAATGGTGGTTCACACAACTTTAAGTTTTCCACATTCACTACGGAGTACATTTGCATATATATCGACAAATCGAGACGGAAGGCATTGTTTCCAATCTTCTCTAAGATGGTGAATGGACCATACCGGATTGGTCACAACTTCTTCCTTTCTCCCTTCATCCTGTCCTTGCTGATATGGAACCACATTTTGTCACCCACTTGAAATTGATGGTCGACTCGGTGTTTGTCATGTCGAGTCTTGTACCAGGCTTAAATTTTCTCCAAATTCTCCTGTACTACTTGGTGAATCAACTGGATCCGCTAAATGAACCGCGGCGCTTTGTCCCTGTCCTCACATCCACTGGAGTCATCTTCCCTTCCAAAGACCATATCAAAAGGATCTTTTGGTAGGTAGCCAAAACATGTCTCAAATGGTGAACGATGCGTAGATGAGTGCACTGGTCGATTGTAGGAATGTTACACATATGGAAGGTGCTCATCCCACAACTTAGGATGTTTCCCACAATAGCCTCACAACAAGTGTACCACGGTGCAGTTGACAACCTATGTCTGTTCGTCAGTCTGTGGATGAAATGTCGTGCTTCTTTTCAACTTGGTGTCCATCATCTTCCACAAGCTGGTCCATAACTCTCCAAGAAAGCGAGAGTCTCGATCTAACACAATCGATGTGGGAAACCCAAAGTGGACCCAAACATGCTGAAAGAAAAGATAAGCAGTCTGCTTTGCAGTGATATGCTTTTTACAAGGCATTAAAATACACATCTTACTAAAATGGTCAACGACAACATACAAACAGTCATGACTTTTTCTAGACAAAAGAAAACCTCCTACAAAATCCATCGACACACTTTCCCATGGATGAATTGGAATAAGGAGTGGTGTGTAGAGCCCGAGTTTTTTATTATAGGGCTTTGAAACATAACACATCACACATCCCTTTACATAGTGAGTCACAATGTTCTTCATATGAGGCCAAAAACAAAATCTTTGTACATGACACAAAGTTTTTTCAATACCAAAATGACTAGACACAAGGGAGGTGTGGGCCTCCTAGATTACATGTACCCTTTCTCCTGTGGGTATGCACAATTTTCCAAGGTGATACAACAGCTCCCCCTACAAGTGATAGTTGTCCACCTATGAACCATGGGTTAGTTTTGCATAAATCTCCTTAAAGTCATCATCGTTAGCATATTGTTCAGCATAACTTTCAAAAGGTAATGAAGCATTATGCAAAATAACAGAAGCAGAAATAGGAGGGCTAGATAGCATATCAGCCACTTTGTTGCTAGTGCCCTTCTTATACTTTATTACTAGATGAAACTGCTGAAGAAAACCCATCCACCTGAAATGACGAGATTTCTGCTACTTTCTTTGTGACTAAAGATACTACAAGGGCTGATGTTCTATATGGATGATGGTCTCCTAGCCGATCAGGTAGTGTTTCCACTTTTTCACACTCTGGACCAAGGCATATAACTCCTTGTCATAAGTGGGATAGTTTATCACAACCTGAGAGAACTTCTCTAGATGGTAACATATCGGCTTCTTTTGCTGCATCAATATAGCTCCCATGGCATATCCGCTGGCGTCTGTTTCGATCTCGAATGGCTGTTGGAGATCTGGTAAGGCCAAGATTGGTGCGGTGCTGACCTTTTCTTTCAATATTTTGAAGGACTTTTGCTGCTTTCCTCCCATTGAAAGACTTGCTTTACACTTGTCAATGTGTGTAAAGGTGCTGCAATAATAGAGAAATTGGCAATAAATCTCCTCCAATACTATACCGCACCCAAAACGCTGTGAACCTCGATTACACTAGTAGGCTTAGGCCAATTTACAATTTCTTCAACTTTAGAAGGATCAATTTTTAGCTGACCATGACCAACAATATGACCTAGGTAAACCAAAGAGGTTTTCCCAAACTCACACTTTGACAATTTTACATAGAGTTTTTATTTTTTCAATACATCAAGCACTTTCTTCACATGGCATACATGTTCATTCCAACTTTTACTAAAGATAAGAATATCATCTAGATATACAAGAACAAATTCATCAATGAAAGGCATAAAGAGATCATTCATGACCCTCATGAAAGTGGCTGGAGCGTTGCAAAGTCCGAACATCACCATCCATTTGGACAACTCCTGTTTGGTCTTGAAGGGGGTTTTCCACACATCCTGCTCTGCAATTCGTACATGGTGATAACCAATACGTAAATCTAATTTGGAGAAATAGATAGCATTCTCTAACTGATCTAATAAGTCATTAATGCGGGGAAGAGGGTAACGATTTTTCACCGTGATTTTATTTAGTGCTCGATAATCCACGCACATCCTCCATGTGCCATCTTTCTTCGGCACTAAGACAATCGGTGAGCCGCATGGAGAAGTGCTCGGTCTGATGACCCCTTGCTTCAATAGTTCCTGCACCTACTTTTTGATCTCCTCCATCTCAATGGTCAACATCCTGTACATGCCAATATTTGGTAAAGGAGCGTCATGCTACAAATGGATCTCATGTTGGATTTCCCTCTTCAGAGGTAATCCCCTTGGTTCCTGAAACATCTCATCATAGTTATAAATTAATTCACATAATTCATTTTTATGCACATTGTCACAACCTTGGAAAGCATCAAATAATTCTGCATCTTTCCCCCTTACAACCATAAGCATGCAACCCTTGCTGGAATTCACCAACCTCTTCATTTGTATTGCACTTACAAGGCTGGCATTGATTTTAGTTTGATGAGCCCTTACGAAATATTCTAGCCCATATTTTGTGATTTGGTATTTGTTTTCGTGATGGAAGAAGATTTCCTTTCTATCATATAGATATGGACTCCCTACCACCATGCCACAAATATCCAATGGTATCACATCAAGTTTTACCTCATCCACTAACTTAGAAGCGATCACAAATTTAACCTTACATTGCTTAGTTACATTCAATTTTGCTTTATCATGTATCCATCCAAGTGGGTAAGGTTTTGCATGTGGTTTGGTTTCTAAGCCTAGTTTTTTTACCAAGGACTCTGAAATTAAGTTTGCTTGGGATCCAGTATCAAATAGAGTTTCCTCTTTCGTATGATTTATGATAACTCTAATACGAAATAGCTCAATTCTCTTTTGTTCATTAGGAAGAGACTCATCTATTGAACTAGTGCCTTCATGTGATTCAGAATTAACATGAGGTGTAGGAGTACCTTTTGTACTTGCTGTTGTGATCAATGCTTCATCTCTCGAATCAGATCCAAGGTCTTGTTGCACAGTTTCCACTGTCTTCTGCTTGCCTTTTCCTCCATACTTCTTTGGTCTCTTTTCTGAGTACAATTTCCAACAATGATTCTCGTCATGACCTTCCTTTTTGCAGTGAGTGCAATAAGGTCTTTCTCCTTCATCTTTCTTGGTTGATGCCATCCTCTTCTCCTTTCCTTTTCCTTTCACTTTGGGTTTGCCATTTGGAGGTTTGAAAGGTGGTTTCTTGAAATGATCATCTCTTTCATTTTCCCCCCTGTTCTCAAGATGGATGGCCTTTACACTGGACGAGTCAATAGTAGTTGGTTCAAACAATAATAATGAATGTCTAAGGTAACTATGTAATGACCCAATATACTTAGTTACTACTTCAGGTGAGTCAAGTGCAATGCCCAAATTAAGTGCCTGTTTTTTAAATTCCCCTGTAAAGCTTTGAACATCCTGATCTCTACCTTGCCTTAAGTATTGCCAATCCATTAAGGATTTTTGTTTATAACCCAAGGGATAGAATTGTTCCTTTAATGCAGAAATGAAATTGGGCCACGAGGAAAGAAGATTACCCACACTCTTACTGCTTCGCAATTTTATCTCCCACCTAAAGAGAGTGGTGCTACTCAGCCGAAGAGAGGCTAGCTGAATCTTTGCCTCTCCTCTTCGATCTTCTGAATCCTGCAGTAGATTTCAATCTGCGTAATCCAGTTATTAATATTTTCTGCATTACTTTCACCGTTAAACATGGGAAGATCAAATTTGACATCTAATTTAAAGAAAGGTTTCTTAGATGCATCCCTTGAATTTCTATGACGATGGTGATGAGAGGAAGAAGAACTTTTACTCGTGGAAGGAGAAGGAGGGGGTTCTTCTCCACCATTTCCATGCACTAAACCTTGTTCTTCTGCTTTCTCTAGCCTTGAAAGCAACTGACTGACATTCTCTGCCATTTTATAGAAGGTTTTGCGGAAGTTGCGCTCCTCTTCATGACGAGCCTCTTCATTTGCCATGTTTCTCCTTTGATGTGCACACCTCGCTTCGGGATCAAAAGACTTTAGTTTCCCTTCGCCTCTTCAGAGCCTATTTCTTGTTAGCATACAAACATGCAATTCACATCTAAAAAGACCTGCTCTGATACCACTTGATCCAAGATCTTTTGCTTATAGATGTGTTAAAGGATTACATACATAAAATGTAGCTTAACATAGAAATTTAATGTGCACATGAGAGAAGAGGAGAAACACATAAAGCATGAAAGAAGACAACAAGACTTGATAACGAAGTTCGTCCAACTTGGACTACATCTCCGGGCCCTGCTCGATCAATGGGGAGGCCTTGATTCATTAAGTGGCATGAGAAAAAAGGGTACAAGCATCAATTACAAAAAAAGGAGTTTTATACTTCCATACTGAAAAATGGCCAAAAAATGCAGAACTATGATAGAGAAACGGATAGTGCCATTGTGTTCATGGCATTGAGAAATGCTGAAACCATATAAAAATTTTCAAAATTTGACAAAGTGGAAATTCGGCCCTCCTGCAAAATTTTGCCTCGAACTACGTGCGCTACCTCCTCTCTCCCTGGGAACACTGAGAACTGCGTTTAAATAAAAAATGTGGTGGAAGATTTCTCAATAAGTTAGTTGGCTGAGTTGGTTTATGATCCGGTTATTATGGAGGAGGTCGGGCGGTCAAACCCTGCCTCCTCCTTTTTGAATATAACAAATCCTTTTTTTTTAGGTTATGGGTTGGGCTGGGCCCACATTGGGCGGATCGCCCCCTGTACCTACCTCCACCGGATCTGTTGGCTGTCACAAGTATTAATGCGGGGTTGGTTTCGTGGTTGGGTTCGTGCCCCAAGGGCTGGCCCACCACCTGATATATATATTGACAATGGGTTGTGGGGTGACAGGTCATGGTCACCACCCTGCTTGTTGTTTCAATAGCTCCGTGGGAGGGGCCGAGGGTCGTGACCCACCCCTCCACCAAGAAATGGTTACGTGGATAGATTTGAGGTGGAGGGGTTGGTGGCCCACCACCCTTTTTTTAATAAAACAAATTGTGCATTTTTGAGGGAAGGAGTCATTTTAACCAGGCAACAATTTTGCCCGGAATCTGGTTGGAGTTGGCCAGATTCCGTCCACCGGAAAATTTCAAATTGTGTCCTTGTTAATCTTGCCTAGTCAGTAAAAAGTAACCCAACTTTGACTGCCTCTATCTCTTTCATCCGGACTTAGATTGGAGTGTCATTCACACCGTTGGAATCAAGGCAACGCTCACTTCGATCTGATGTCAAGTTCATCATCTTTCTGCCACTTTTAATTTTGAGCCTTTTCCATGCCACTGGTGTTTGGAGATCCACTTGGATCAGATACCCATGTGCTGTTGTAATGAGTTGTTTTATTAGACATTGGATTTTCTATTCTGGAAGGGTTGTTTCCGTGAATCCTTCGCTAACCTTCGGTATTATGTTGGAACTGCCTCGATTTTGAGGGATGCCTCCATGATGTTATATATATGACTGTTGTGTCGGAGAAAGATAGGGAGAACTAGCTAAAACTCAGATTCTATTGTATACAGTAGACCCTGACCCCTGGTAGCAGGCCGGAACCTCACCTTTAGAAGTAGGGAGGTTCTGAGAAGGTTGCAGAAGGCCCAATTATCCAAATTGGGAGTTTGGATTGGTGATTTTGCACTATTTTTCGCCAGGAGTTCAGTGGTTCTCTCTTTTTTCACAACTGGGCTCTCCATTCTCTACCCATATATCAACTTGGAGGTATACGGGTTGTAATTGCTTGTTGCTGTACTTTTATCTCTTTTATGCCACTAATCAAAAGAAGGCCTCCCCGCTATTGAGCAGGGCTCAAAGACGTAGTAAAAACTGGACGAACTCCATAATCAAATCATTGTGTCATGGTTTTTGTGTTCTTTTGATTATTTCTGCATTGTTATGTGCTTTTTTGAAGTTCCATGGTTAATTAACTCTGTTATATATAATTCTGATGCATCTGTAAGTAAAAGATCTTGGATCAAGTTTGGTATCAGAGCACGTCTTTGTAGATGCGAATCACATGAGTTTATGCTAACCCAAAACAAGCTGGGAAAAGGAGAAGGAACACTTAACTCCTTTGATCTTGAAGTAGGACGTGCACAGCGAAGAAGAAACATGGCCAATGAAGAAGCTCGTTGGGAAGAGGAACATAATTTCTGAAAGGTATTCTATAATATGGCAAGAAAGGTAGATAAGCTATTCGTAGAGTATGAGAAGGCTCTTGGGTATGAGAAGAAGGATGCCGATGATCATGAATCAGAAAATCAGGAAGGTGCTGCAGAAGATCCTCCTTCCTCTCCTTCCTTCAGCGATAATTCTCATCACTCTCATAGAAATTCCAAAGAGACCTCTAAGAAACCGTTCTTCAAGTTAGATGTGAAGTTCGACCTGCCCATGTACAATGGAGAATGTAGTGCAGAAAAACTCAATAACTGGATCAGAAAGATAGAGATTTATTACTGAATCCAATAGATTGAATAAGATGAGGTGAAAGTCCAGTTAGCATCTCTTCGACTGAGCGACACTGCTCCCATTTGGTGGGAGAGCAAGTTAAAGAAGGGCAGCACAAAGTCATGTAACCTTTTGTCCTCTTGGTCTAGTTTTATTTCTGCATTAAAGGAGTAGTTCTACCCTTTGTATTATAAACAAAAGGAACTTATGGACTGGCAATATTTAAGGCAAGGTAAGGGTCAGAATGTACAAAGCTTCATGGAGGAATTTCAGAAACAAGCACTAAATCTGGGTATCTCATTAGATGCGCCCGGAACTGTAAATAAGTACATAGGTGCGCTACATAGTTACATCAGACACTCTATTACTGTTCAAGCCTACTTCAATTTATACGACCAACGTTAAAGCTATACATATTGAAATTCAATGCAAGAATGATTGAGATGACCAAACCAAGAAGATGCCATTCAAACCTTAGCATGGAAAATTCCAGAAGAAAGGAAAAGGGAAGGATAAGAAGGCCGTCGTTGCCAAGAAGGGGGACGAAGCAACACCGTCATGAACTCATTGCAAGAAGGATGGGCATGATGAGGACCACTATTGGAAGCTACATCCAGAACTGAGACCGAAGAGATTCGGTGGAAATGAGAAGCAAAAGACAGTGGCAACAACACAAGACCTTGGATCGGATTCCAACGATGAAACATTGATCACAGCCGTGGGTGCAAGAGGTACTCTTTCTATTAATGATAGTACTGATTCAGTTGCAAGTGCTAGTTATTTGAATGAGCTTGTGAGTCGTGAGTGAAACAGAATTGAGCTGTTCCACATTAGAGTTGTCATAAAGAAAACAAAGGTGGAAACTTTGTTTGATTCAGGTTCCCAAGCAAACTTAATCTCGGAGTCCTTAGTGAAAAGGCTAGGCCTTGAAACTAAACGTCATCCGAGTCCATACCCGCTTGGTTGGGTAAGCAATAAAGCCAAGTTGCAGGTCACCAAGTAGTGTAGGGCCAAATTTGTAATCACTTCTAAATTAGTTGATGAGGTAGAGTTAGATGTAGTACCTTTGGACATCTGTGGAATCATCTTGGGAAGCCCATATTTATATGACAGAAAGGATTTTTTATTTCGGCATGAAAACAAATACCACCTCACCAAGGATGGGGTAGATTATATAGTCAGAGTTCATCACACAAAAGTTAGTGCTAGCCTTGTCAGTGCAGGACAGATTAAAACACTGGTTAATTATAGTAAAGGGTGCATGCTCATGGTAGTGAGGGCGAAAGAAGCCTAGACAATTGATGCTTTTAGAGGTTGTGATCCTGATCATAAGAAGGAATTATTTGAAATTGTTTCTGACTATGATGAATTGTTTCAAGAACCGAGAGGATTTCCCCCTAAAAGGGAAATCCAACATGAGATTTATTTGCAGCAGGAT
The DNA here is from genome assembly GCA_000404065.3 of Pinus taeda. NCBI lineage: Eukaryota > Viridiplantae > Streptophyta > Pinopsida > Pinales > Pinaceae > Pinus > Pinus taeda. The sequence goes on along the minus strand of APFE030493662.1, from coordinate 133,007 downwards.
GCCCCTTTACTAAATGTTAGCATGTACAAGATGGCTTCTATCGAGATGGAGAAGATCAAGAAATAGGTGCAGGAACTATTAAATCAGGGAGTCATCAGACCAATTTATTTTCCTTGCTACTCACCAATCGTGTTGTTTCCCAAGAAAGACAACACATGGAGAATGTGCATGGATTACAGGGCACTGAACAAGATCACGGTGAGGAATCAATACCCTCTCCCTCACGTTGATGAATTGTTAGATAAATTAAAAAATGTTGTTTATTTTTCCAAGCTGGATTTTCTTAGTGGTTATCACCAGGTTAGAATTGTAGAGCAGGACGTCTAGAAAACTGTGTTCAAAACCAAGCAGGGTTGTTCGAATGGATGGTGATGCCATTCAGACTGTGCAACGCTCCATCCACGTTTATGAGGGTAATGAATGACTTATTTCAGCCATTTCTTGATCATTTTGTTCTTGTGTATCTGGATGACATTCTTGTGTACAGTAGGGCATGGGAGGAACACATGTTTCACATAAAGAAAGTACTTGATATTATGAAGAAAGAGAAATTATATTTGAAACTGTCAAAGTGTGAGTTTGGAAAGACTTCTCTGATTTATTTAGGCCATATTTTCGGTAATGGGGAGTTCAGGATAGATCCCTCTAGAGTTGAGGCGATAATGAAGTGGCTTGAGCCCACGAATGTCACAAAAGTCTAAAGTTTTCTAGGCGCTGTGCAGTATTGTAGAAGGTTCATAACGAAATTTTCCATTATTGCAGCCCCCTTGTACACCTTGACTAGTGTGAATCAGGCCTTTCTGTGGGGAAGAAAACAACAAAAATCCTTCGACACACTGAAATAGAAGATTAGCATGGCCCCGATGCTAGCCTTATCGAACCTTCAACAGCCTTTCGAAATTGAAACAAATGCCAGTGGATATGCCATGGGTGTTGTATTAACGTAGCAAAGAAAACCTATTTGTTACCACCCAGAGACTTTCTCGCAGGTTGTTGTGAATTATCCTACGTATGACGAGGAGTTGTACGCCTTGGTCCAGAGTGTAAAGAAGTGGAAACACTATCTAATTGGCAAGGAGACTATCATCCACATGGATCATCAGCCCTTGCAGTATCTTCAGTCACAGACCAGGATTCAACAAGCCTATCACTTCAGATGGATGGGATTCCTCCAACAATTTCATTTGGTAATAACATATAAGAAGGGCGCCAACAACAAAGTAGCAGATATGCTTTCTCGCCCTCCTATTTCTACATCTATAGTTTTGCAAAATGTTTCTTTGTCGTTAGAAAGTTATACTGAATAGTATGCTAACGATAATGGTTTTAAAGAAATCTATGCAAAACTAACTCATGGATCACAAGTGGACGGTTATTACTTGCAGGGAAATCTATTTTACCACCTTGGAAAATTGTGTATACCCAGTAATGAAAGGGTTCATGTAATCCGAGAGGCTCATACCTCTCTGGTGGCTGGTCATTTTGGCATTGAGAAAAATTTATGTCATTTGCAGAGGTTTTGTTTTTGGCCTCATATGAAAAACATTGTGACTCGCTTTGTAAAGGGTCGTGTGTTGTGTTCTATTTCAAAGCCCTGAAATAGAAAACTTGCGTTCTACACACCACTGCCTATTTCGAGTCGACCATGGGAAAATGTGTCCATGGACTTTGTAGGAGGTTTATCGATGTCTACGAAAGGTCATGACTATTTATATGTCATTGTGGATAGGTTTAGTAAAATGTGTATTTTAATGCCTTGTAAAAAGAAGATCATTGCTGAGCAAATTTTTTTATTCTTTTTTATTATTTATTTATTTTAATTAATTAATTAATTATTTATTTTTTTGGCATGTTTGGGTCCATTTTGGGTTGCCCACATCCATTGTTTCAGATCAATACTCCCACTTTCTTGGGGAGTTTTGGACCAGCTTGTGGAGAATGATGGACACCAAGCTGAAAAGAAGTATGGCATTTCATCCACAGACCAATGGACAGACAAGGTTGTTAACCGCACCGTGGTACACTTGTTGCAAGGCTATTGTAGGAAACATCTCAAGTTGTGGGATGAACAACTTATGTGCAACATGCATACAATCGAGCAACACATTCATCTACACAGAGATCCCTTGGAAATGGTCTTTGGGAAAGAGGAGGATGACAATGGACGAGATGATAGGGAAAAAGCATGGAAGTTCATTCAACAAATACAGGTAATTCAACAGGAAGTGCAGGAGCAATTGGGGAAGAGCCAAGCTCGGTATAAAGCTCGACATGATAAGCACCGAGTTGACCATCAATTTGAAGTTGGGGACAAGGTATGGCTCCATATCAGCAAAGATAGGATGAAGGGAGAAGGGATGAAATTGAGACCCATTAGATATGGTCCCTTCACCATATTGGAAAAGATTGGAGACAATGCTTTTCATCTTGATTTTCCTGCTTATATGCAAATGTACTCCATGGTAAATGTGGAAAACCTAAAGCTTTATGAACCTCCATTGATTATGGAAACCGAGGAGGTTGCATAGATTCCTATAGTGGATGATCTTTCACCCGAGTATCTAGATAAGTTGTCCAAAGATATCATACTCGACCAGAGGACCAGAACTTCACAATGGGGAGTACATCTGTGTTGGCTTCAAAGGAATGCATCCAAGCAAATCTCGATGGATGGAGAAGGAAAAAGTGAGGGAGCAATTTCCTCACTTACCAATTGATTGAAAAGTCTTTTGGTGGTCCAAAATCTCTTAGTGGGGAGGATTGATCGAGGTGGATCTTTAGAAAAGTACAAGTGGTTTGACAAAATGCTAACAAATCAAAGTGGCAGAATTTGGATAAGATTAGCATCGGATCGAAGTGCTCGTCATACTAATTCCAATGGCATGAACGACACTCAAATCCGAGTCCAGATGACAAAGTTAGAGTAAGTCAAAGTTTGAGTTTGACTTGTCTAGGTAGCAGGGAGAAGATGACATGGCATAGTTTCAGTGAATAAGGGAGTGCCACGTGGCAGGATGCCACTGGACCCTGCATATCACATATCGACAAAAATGAGGAGCACTTAAGGAAGAATCTTCCCCTGGCGTTCCCGGCTGCGATTGTGATATCGCATATCACAAACCAGAGGAGTTACGAATCGGCCTTGATAGGATTTAGTTGTGATGCGATATACATTGCATATCACAATTGCACGAAAAGGCTAGTGCTTACAATGTAGTTTAGGGGCAAAGTGCCTATTGTGATTTCATGGTGGGCGCCGATTGCGATACTGCAATAAGGGGCCCGGACCCGATATACTATATATTATGCTTAATACACCGGGCGGGTTTGCAGATGTTGCAGTGTGCTAGATCAGTGCGCCAAGGGTTTCATGCTGATTGCGATAGTGTGATTGGAGAGCCAGACACAAGACATTATCGCATACAGTGAATACTCCTGTCGGATCTATAGATATCGCAGGATGCCTATGTCCGGGCTTGGATTGTCCGCCGATAAGCTGGAACCACCGATAAACTCGCCGATAAACCTGATGCCGATACCCATGCGCTGTTGTAATGAGTTGTTTTTATTAGGCATTGGCTTTTCTATTGTGGAAGGGTTGTTGCTGTGAATCCTTCTACCTGCTAACCTTGGGTATTATGTTGGAACTGCCCTGATTTTGAGGGATGTTGCCATGATCTTATATATATGACTATTGTGTCGGAGAAGGGTAGGGAGGACTTGCTGAAACTCAGGTTCTATTTTTTACAGCAGACCTTGATCCCTGGTAGTAGGTCGGATCCTCGCATTGAGCAGCAGGAAGGTTCCAAGAAGGTTGTAGAAGGCCCGATTATCCAAATTTGGAGTTTGGATAGGCGTTTTTGCACTATTTTTCGCCAAGAGTTCAGTGGTTCTATCTGTTTTTAAAGCTGGGCTCTCCATTATCTTCCCATCTATTAGCTTTGAGGTATAAGGGTTGTAATTGCTGGTTGTTGTACTTTTATCTCTTTTATGCCACTAATAAAAAGAAGGCATCCCCACTATAGAGTAGGGCCTGGAGACATAGTCCAAACTAGATGAACTCCATAATCAAATCATTGTTTCATGGTTTTTGTGTTCTTCTGACTATTTCCGCATTGTTATGTGCTTTTTTTTTAAAGTTCCATGGTTAATTAACTATGTTATATGTAATTTCGATGCATCTGTAAGTAAAAGATCTTGGATCATTAATGGTAAAGGATGAAGAAATCATGTCTGCACATCAGCCTTCCTGAGAGTCTTATTGATTCACTTTGTTTTTATGTTGATTCTTACTTTCTTCCATGATTTTTCTAGCAAATGCACATGTACTTTCTTCATGGAAACTCTCACAAGGTTTGTAGAAAGGGACAACCTCATCAACCGTGTTGGCAGACTCAAGTAGTGTAGGAGACCTCTAATCACTCGGAGGGTTCCTTCTTTATTATTATTACTCATGTTATTGTTGTTATTCTTGGGTGGCACATTCTACGCTCACATTCTTTCAATATGTATTAACTGATTGTGCATTTCATTTATTTGTTTGGCATGTTCAATCTTCATTTGTCTTATCAATTGGGTTAATTCCTTGACATTTTTAGATTCTTCCTCTTTAACTTCTTTTCCATTAGACTTAAGTTGGACTCTTTCGTAACCATGGATATCTGAATTCCCATAGGCTTCCTTATCCTTTTCCAATACCTCAGTCGTGCTTTGGGAAATTGTTAGAGTATTGGGATAAGCACGTCAGACTTCATATTGGGTTTCCATGGGATAAGCTTCAAGGTATTATTGTAGAATAGTCTTGTCAGGAGGCTTGTAATCCCGAGTCATATCTCTTAGAAGCTTATTGAATCTTTGGTTGAATTCTTCCACTATTTCATTTTCTTTTTTCTTAACCATGTTGAATTCTTTAACCAAATATTTTCCTTCTCTTTTGGCCCCATATTTATCTTTGAAATCATCAAGGAGATTCTTCAAAGAATCAAAATAACTATTAACCCTATCTTGAAACCAAACCAAAGCATCATCTTCTAGAGAAAGAATAAATAAATCATTTGAACATATTCATGATTATAATTAGTAGCATGGGAAAATATGTGAATGAAGCTATTAAATTTCTTTATATTTCTTTAGAATTTATAGCATTGTTCCCCTGGAAAATAGGTAGCTTTCTCGTACGAGACTCATTTGGAAAGTCATGCAGATACCCTTGGATACTTGTGAAGTTGCAAGGCCTGTAAAAGTCATCCATGATGTCAAGACTTATAGGATGATTGATAAAAAGCAAATGGAGGTCAAGGAGGGCTTCCTATCTGAGAAAATTTAAACGATATCTAGAATGTAACTTGTTTAACCGAGCTCTTAGAACCTTTTCAGGATCGAGAGTAGGATTAACCAGGCTACCAGGATTCCTTCTAGAGTACGTTCTTATAAATGGATGAATAAGTGGAGTTGCCACCCAAAAAGGAAATCAACCTAAATGTATAAGTTATAAATGTGAGAATGAACAAGATGCGAGGATTAGTGAGAGAAAAAATAATAAGGTGATGAGAAGATGAAGAATGATGAGAGATGGAAGGTGATTAGAAAATCATGAGAAATTTTTGTAAAGCCAAGGTCCAACAAAATGGTCCTCGAAAACAATGCCAAAAATGTTGTTGCCCAGATTGTACAGGCACTGTGATAATAGCTCAGGGCAAGGGCAGTCATTCTAATCCCCGCCCACTCCATTCTATCTCTCTCACAACAACAAGCTATGGGGGGTAGTCCCTATGGAATGAGGTGAAGGGAAACAAGTTGGGAACCAACTTGTTTGGGAGACACAGATGAGTGGCAAAGTTAGTTGGTTAAATTCAACAAGATTAATGATTAGATTAGATTTTAAGTATGAAACCAGTGCCTTAATGGAGTCATAATTCTTGCTTATGATAAATTAAGACCAGGTGACCGGATGGACACCTATTGCTTGAATGATTAGCTAACCTATATGATATGCAATTCCTAATACATATGTGAGGTGTAATGATCTTGGTTGATTTTAATTATATGCCTAATATAAGTATGACCTTCCCTTAACTATTTTGTAGATGGGATCTAAGGTAGGTTGTGGGAAGGAGGCTAATAGGAAGTAAGCTTGGGCTTGATTAATGGTACCTTCTAATGTGCTTCTATCACCCAATGCCCTTGAAGTTGTAGAGACTGTGGCTCTGACAACTGCAAGGTCACCATGTTAACTAACGAAGAGTTGTGAAGCCCCTCAAGCTAGGTGAGAAGGGTTTCCCTAGATTTCTATCAACCTGGTTTACACTAGGAGGTAAGTTTTAATACAAGCTAGATATAGGATGCTTATGTAAGAGATTATGTTGGGATGGGGTCCCCAGGGGTAGAATTGAATTAAACTTAGTCATTTTTGTAAAAGATGCAAAGTCTCCACAAAATGTGGAAACAAAGCACACATATAGATAGAGTCAAAGGGGCCTTAGCCCCTTGTTTTTTGTTGGTTTTGAAGACTCACCCATGAGCTGGGGACCATGGTATTGTATTAGGAAAAGTATGAATAGTTGAGTCTTAGCGAGTCTTAGAGGTAAGTTTAGATAGAGAATTGGGTACATTAAAGAGTTTTATTGTCTTGGACAAGAGCTAAGGCAGGAGGGCTCTGCTTCCTGCGCTTAGGTAGAGAAGGTAAGGCTCTTGCAGCTGAGTGCGTAGGAGGCCTGCGTAGAGTCTATAGCTGAGTGCGTGGACCCCTGTAGCTGTGTGCGTAGGGTAGGAGAGTCTGTAATCAATGACTTGAAGATCAATAAAGACAGTCTTTCAAAGATTTACTAAGTATTTTCGTTGTATCTGTTTACGTTATATGCTGCCGATTATTGATATGTTTTATGAATTAATGATTGAATGCTACACGAATTTACTGAATCTATCTTAATAATGTATGAAATGAATGCTTAGCCACTTCCACGAAGTTACAGGCCAATTCTCTTATGTTTTCTAATGAATTAAGTAGATCTACATGAACTCCAATCTAGGGTTTCCTGTTGATGCGTGAAAGTAAGGAAATCAACTGTTCAAGGTCTGCAAGGACTGATCATGGAACTTCGCAAAGGTCTAAAGGCTACTTTAACTTAGTTACAATAACGAGCCCTAGAAGTCTATCGATCTGTGTGGAGGCAACTCTAAGGCGCTGGAAGACATCACACTAGTCTTTGGATGCAAAAAGTTGGTTCTTGCATCCCTCAATACTGCTTTGGGTGAGACTACAACCTGCGTTACGCGGGTTGTTGCCGAAAGGGACATAAGTGTAGGGTTTTGTTGGTTGGCGCAACTAACCCTGAACATGGGTGAGGACCCCCTAAGCCAAAAAATGGTTCTGTTGCCAAGACCAGGATCTGCTTAAAGAGATGTGCAATGTCGCATCATTGGAATCCGACTAAGAAAGAGATTGAAAAGTGGTTAGATAGGAATATTCACGAATTCATGGCTCAAGAAAATAGGAATCCGCACTTGTCGAAGGAGGATTGGCTGAATAGGTATTTGTATATAGAGGTACACAAAATCTTCTTCTGCACTTTCCCAGTTGAACTATATGAGTGGTTAGCTAAATTAATAGACAATCAAGGAAGATGGAAGCTTGATAGTCCTATAGTGTGGACTCCAGAATTGGTGCAACGACTAGAGGCCTCTGAAAACAAGATCACATGGGTTGTTAATGATTGGCTTGATCGAATTTCGGGAGGATTTGTTATAGAATTTGCAGCTGACACCTCAGTCAGCTAAAGCAAATATTCTTCAAGGAACCACAAGGTAAGTATTTAAGGTCATTGAATACTTCGATTAAAATGATATTAGGTGAAAAACAGGTAATGCCATTACCTTGATGTTCGGAGCTACACGAAGTGGAAGATTCTTTAGAAATCGTGAAGAATCAGGACTAGAGTATAGCCCATTGATTGGACCTCGTTCAAGTGATGATGAAGGGGCGGTGTAGACTACACCGCAAAGTGCTGTTCAACTAATAACTCAGGGTATTCCTAGAACACATTCTCCATCCACTCCACCTCCACCTTCACCTCCACCACATACACCTTCACCCACACCTCCACCTCCACCGCCACCATTCAACATGGCGAATATAATGAAGATTCCGATATTCAAGGGCATAGGAAGTGAAGGTCCATAGTAGTTCTGGTTTGTTGTGAATGTTGTATGGATAGCGCAGCAAATCACTAATGATAAAATAAAGAAGGTTCAGTTGGTTACCTCCTTGCAGGATCGCACGCTAACCTGGTAAATTAAGTATTGTGCTGAAAATCGTCATGCATCACTAACAGAAACTCAAACAACTTTGAACAAAGAGTTTAGTAAGCCTAAACCCAAGGTGTAGTCGGTAATTGAATTTAAAGAGATCATGATGAAGGTTGAGGAGACACCTTGGGACTTTGATCAGAGGTTGAAGTGCTAGATCAGACAGGCTAACATGAAAATCTCAGATAGCCAGCATTGTGACTGGTTTATCTCGTCATTTTTCCCCATTTAAGAATTTATCTATCACATCAAAAGATAGAAACACAGGTAGAAGTCTTGGAGATCACGATGAGGCTGCATGCATCACCTATTCAGGATATGAACCTAAGGGTATAATAAATCCACTCACAGTTAGCAAGCTTACACCTAGAGTTACAAAGTTTGAAGAAAGGAAAGGAGACTAAGCCAGAAGTGCGCACAGAGGTTTTGTGCTTGAAGTGAAAGGGCCATGGGAATGATAAGGATCATTGTCTAGTATACGCGAACTATCTTATAGGGGGAGGGCCAGCCCCCTTGAAGCTAGAAGCCCCAGTTGGGCCAAGCACAGGAGTTGCACTATGGTGCACCATTTGTCAAGTCACTAGACAACATGTGACATATAACTGCCACTTGCTTTAGAAGTTCGTTCAGACACCTCAGTGACTGTTCTGTAATTTTTGTAAATATGTTGGCCACGATGAGTGCTACTGTTGAAGCTATGAGATGATGTTGGAAAGAACCCCTCCTTACCATTTGCAAGAAGAAAATCGACCTCCAGATCAAGGCGTCGGAGGAGCGCACAGGGGCACAGGGGTTTTCAGGGCTTAGGACGAGGGTGAGGAGGAGGGCTTGGTAGAAGTTGCGGTCAGATTATCTGCTACAACTGTGGATAGCCGGGGCACTTTGCGCAAGACTGCCTGAATCCTACACACCCTTCGTGTCAATACTGAAGACAATTCGACCATGCCATAGAAGAATGTCCGATGTTAATAACTAAAATACAAGAGAAGAAAACGCAACCCCAACAACCTATGCAAAATTTACAAATGATGAGGGTTGAGTTTCATGAGGAGGATCAGAGCATTGATATTGTACTACGAAGTGGTATGACGACTGGCATAGATAAGGGTAAGAAGCCTGAAGACGATGGATGGGTCTGCAAAGCTTTGGAGAAAGAAGTTGGCTTTGACCTTAACCATGCTAAGGAAACATTCATGGAAACCAAGAAGAGCTTCACTGAGGTCTCCACCTCAGGAAGCCAGGACAAGACGTAAGAAAATAGTGTGACACAAGAAGTTGATCCTTCCATACTCACTACCTTTTTAGAGACCTGCATAAAGTTACTATGCAACAAGAATGTTGTGGAAGGATTGTAGGACCTAATAGACAAGTGCGGAAATAAGGAAAAGACTCCTTCGGAGCAGCGCATGGTTAGAGAAATCTGTAAGCATAAGGTGCGAACAGGCGAGAAATGCAACTAATAGCGCAGATAGGTGATTATGAAATGGACCAGGTCATTTTGGATTTGGGGTCCAATGCAAATGTCCTACCAAAACAAACATGCGAAAGGATGGGGAGACCTGCATTGCAGTGGTCTCTGATTCAGCTCAGGATGGTGAATCAACAGAAAATCATCCCCATGGGATGCTTATATGGAGTAACGACTAATATTGATGGTGTGAGTGCAGTAGTGGACTTTGAAGTTATAGAAATTTTCGATGACATTAATCCTTACCCCATGCTCCTGGGAATCGATTGGGCTATTGATATGAATGGGGTCATTAATATGAAGAAGAGGACAATGTCGTTTGAAAGAAAGTCGCTTAGGGTTATAGTGCCACTGGATCCTGCAGAAGGGGTTTGCTATAGTGAACTAGTCCGTGATTATGTGGAAAGTGATGATGAGCTGGATCAAATATACAAGATAACAACACAAGATTAGGACTGGATCAATCAAACGACAGATGGACAGATTGCATGGGACTGGGAGAGTTCCTGGACTTCGGATTCAGATGAGGAATTAGAACATTGGCAAAACCGCTTACATGAAGTGTGTACATTATGATGCAATATGATGACGAAGTCACTGCGCCGTGTTTCAGCAGAGATAAGAAAGTTACCTTATTATGATGGTTTCACTAATGTAGATATGTTTTTAGATGAATTTGATCGTGAAGTCCCTGAGGACCACCACTTGCAAGCATTGGTGTTAGCGCTGTGCACTGCGCCAACATGATGGTGGGGTACGCATAAAGATAGTTTCGCTGGATGGCGAGATTACAAAAGAATGATGAAGATACAATTTGGGCATGCTAATACCAGAATGATTGAGAAATACAATGGAAGGGATGATCCACACGATCACTTGGAAAAGTGGGCTTAGGCATGGGGGACAGAATCGCAGCTAGAATGGGTATATATATTTTGTCATACCTTGGATACAATCCCCATGAAATGGTACCTTGAAACATAGCTCTGCCACGACATTGTGGAATGGGATGTATTGAAGGACGGATCCTTATTGACTTTCAGCTTCGAGGATGGATTTTCAAGCATTGATGAAGTGCTTTAAGAGATTAAAGAGGTTATCTTCAGAACACTGAAGGAACCTATGGAATGGACACAACCAGATTGGAGCACCCAACTGTGCCACACATTGGAATGCTATAATGTGATGCTGAAGAGGAGGAAGAAGACTCGAGGAATATCAATATTTCGGAGACAAAAGGGCATCGTGAAGTCGAAGGCCCACAAGTAGAGAACCCAAACATATTCGCACCTTTGAAAACGAATCAAGTAAACATTGGCACTGAAGAAGAACCAAAGTTTGCGAAGATTGGATACTATTGGGACAATGCTACTATAGGCAAAGTTGTTGAATTACTCTGAGAATACCAGGATCTCTTGCCCAATAATTTATTGGATTTAAAGGGCATACTTGGTGATTTGATCATTATGATATTCACATTGAAGCTAGACATGAAGCCTGTTAAAAATAGGCCTTATCGCCTTAACCCTAAGTATAAGGAAAAGGTTTTCCAAGAGCTGGATAAAATGCTGGAGGCAGGAATTATAGAACCTGTTGAAGATCTCGATTGGGTGAGCCTGATGGTGGTCCAAGAGAAGAAAAAAAAGGCGAAATAAGGATTTGTGTAGACCTGTGGAAGCTTAATAATGCTTGTGTTCACGATCAATTTCTGACGCTCTTTAGAGATGAAGTGTTAGACAATGTCGGAGGCAAGGAGGCATATTCCTTTACTGACGGATTTTCGAGGTATCATCAAATTAAGATTACCCCATAGGATAGAATCAAAACCACCTTCGCGATAGAGTGGGGTTTCTTTTAGTACAATGTTAGATGCCGTTTGGATTAAAGAACACACCTACAATATTTTCCCGCGTAGTCATAGAAACGTTCAAAGAATTCATTCTTAAGTTTCTAGAAGTGTACTTTGACAACTAGATGTGTTTGGCTTGGTAAAGCACCATGTAGCAAGTATGTGCCTTATGTTGGATACATGTCGAAGATACCAGATAACAATGAATTTAAAAAATTCATATTCTGTGTTCCTTTTGGGATCTTGCTGGGTCATGTCATGTGCAAGCAAGGATTGATGTTGGACCCTGCAAAGATTGCGGTGATTGTAAACTTGGAGGCCTCTAGGAACATCAAGTAGTTGCATATGACACTAGGACACACAAGATACTATAGACAATTCATCAAAGCATATGCTCAAATTACCGCACCCATGGAAAAATTGCTAAAGAAGGATGTGACATTTTGTTGGGATGAATAATTTTAGCATAGCTTGGATATGTTAAAAGAAAAGATGGTAATTGCGCAAATCTTCGTATTTCCTGATTGGAAAAAGGAGTTTCATGTAGACGTGGATGATTCTTGCATTGCGCTGAGTGAAGTACTCACACAGGCAGGCGAAGGAGAACTAGACCATCCCATAGTCTTTGCAAGTAGGAAGTTATCCAAGGCCGAGAAAGATTATTCAACAATAGAGCGCGAAGGGTTGGGCATGGTCTACACGCTGCAAAAATTCAGGCACTATCTGTTAGGGGGACATTTCAAGATGTATACAGATCATTCTTCCTTAAAATACCTGGTCAACAAACCTATGTTGGGGGGAAATATTTGTAGATGGTTTTTATTATTTTAGGAGTATGACTTTGAAGCCATTGTGAAGCTGGGGAGGTTTAATGCTGGACCTGACCATCTGTTGCGAATTAAAACAAGCAAAGAACCCAATAATTTAGAGGAAGGGTTGCCTAATGCTGAACTCTTTGCGGTACGTGTAGCTGATAACCATTTTTCTGATATTATTCACTTGTTAACTGCAGGGATGGTGCCTGAAGGATATACAAATCAACAGAAGAAAGAATTAGTAGGACACGTAGCCAACTTTTCAATCATTGCGGGACATTTCTACAAAATGGGGGTAGATGAAATATTATGAATATATGTTCCGAACTTTGAGCATGATAGTATTCTCGCCAAATCTCATGGGGGATCTGCGGGAGGCCATTATGCAGGAAAAGCAACCACGTAGAAGATTTTACGCGCAGGTTTATGGTGGCCAACATTGTATAAGGATTCCAAAGCATATTGTAAGGCATGCGATGCATGTCAAAGGATTAGTAGACCGTTGTGAAGGGATGAGCTACCACTAGATATCTTTATAGGCATTTGAGAAGTGGGCAATTGATTTTATTGGACCAATTCAACCACCTGGAAAGAAAATGGGTGCTTGCTACATTATCACTGTGACAAAATATTTAATTAGATAGGCGAAAGCATAACCAGTAAAGGATTATACAAGGGCTACGACAGTAAAATTCTTGTTTGAATATGTCTTAACAAGGTTTGGATGCCCGAAATTTTTGATGAGTGATAGGGGTACAGACTTTCTGAATGAAACGATTAGCGTGTTGAAAGAGGAATTCCAGGTCTACCATCAGAAGAGTACACCATATCACCCACAGGAAAATGGGACACAAAGCTTTTAACAAAATTTTGGAGAACGCCTTGACAAAGATCTATAAGGCATACAGGAATGATTGAAATGTGCATGTACCTTTGGTGTTATGGGCCTATAGGAAAACCTGTAAGAAGTTGACAGGGAAAATGCTGTTCAGATTAGTCTATGGGGTTGAAGCAGTAATGCCTATGGAATACATTGTGCCTAGTCTACACATAGAAACGTTGATTGATATGGAGGATCACAAGGCCTTGGAATAACGGCTCGTGCAACTCATGGAGCTAGAGGAGGATAAATTTTTGGTAGGATTCCACCAACAAGTATAGAAGGAACACAAAAAATCATGTCATGATCACCATATCAAGCTTCGCACATTCCAGGTAAATGATCTTGTGTTGTTATATGATAGTAATTTCACTAAATTTCTGGGTAAATTCTAGATGCATTGGTTAGGACCATATATTGTCAAGGAAATTATGGATGGTGGCGCAGTTCAGAAAAAGTAGTGGATTTAGAAGAAGAGGAGTACCAAGGCATTGAAGAAGTCGATGCCGAGGGGGTTGAGCCTATCCCTATGTTTCCTGAGTACATCCCTCCATGGAAGGGAAAAATTAAAGTGACCAAGGATCCTGATTTAGGAAAATTCGGGTTATCCACTCCCTTGTTGTCAGAGCAGGTCACATTTGAAGGCCCTATGCTTACGTGTATCCTATTGTTGAAATTGGAGGAACGGGACATCACAGATTAGGAGAATTTTTTGCGTATGGTGACCCATAAGTATATGACAAAGATATACTATGACGACACAAGCGTTATACAATTAGAACCCATGAAGTGGGCCCGTGGTGTTGAGCAGTCGAGGCTGCTGAATATGATATTAGTACCACATTATCACCACTCCCCTATCAATATGGTCTGTGTGTGCCAAATACTTCCGCTGGTGCATGATGGGATTCTGTGGCTAGGGTAGCCTATTCCAATAACAGATATGTTGATCCACAGGGTAACGAAGCTGCCCATACAAAGGAGCGGACCCTGCTAAGGAATTTCAGGAAAAACAGGGGAAAAGGAGCTAGCTGATAAAATGAAAAATGAGTATGGTGTCATGAAGAAGTCACGAGGATACTCAATTCTATCAATACAAGACCAGGCAGTCTAGTTCGCTGCCTAGATCCTCATAGGAAAGATAATGCGAAAGTGCCACGCAGACGAAGTTCTGACGCTGGCTATATCACTTGCCGCATAGTGCACGAAGGGTGTGCTGTATAATTGGTCGAAGTACCTTTGCCAAAAGTTTCTCGTGGACTATAGAGAAGCCCAAGAAGACAACAAGCCATTTCATTATGCTTGGATTCTATTATCTATTCTATTGGTTGCATGAAGGTTACTGGAGGATAGCCAATTTCCTCTGCACAAGGACGAATTGTCTAAGGCCACGAGGTTCGCCTCGCTTTGGGCCACAAAGGATGTGGCCCACATCAAGGAAACAAAGATTTTCTGGGTCCTAATGGAGATGGACCTTCGGATGGTAATCAATTAATGGCCAAGGTTGTCCCTAATCTTGTTCAGGAAATTAATAGCCTATGCAGAGTTCAAGGTTGACTTTCACAACGTCTCAATCTATGTGCAGAAGGACCCCGAAGGAACATGGCATGTCTGCCTTATTTAGTGTTCGAGACGGATGTGCAGGAAGTAGTAGGTTATTGGCTACTGGAGTGGCATGAACCTACAATGCTAGAGGTGGTAACCAACAAAGGCGCAGAGAGCTTTGCCACGCAGAAGCGGAAGGAAGCCGCTCAGAAAGATACATGCACATTAGCCAAGCAAAAGAAGAAGGAGGCTGCTAAGGTAGTTGCAGAGAAGGCACAAATAGAGGAAGAGCACACTGCTAAAGAGAAGGCAAAGAAAGAATAGAAGGATGCTGAGGAGAGTGAGAAGTTTTCTACACTGCACTGATGAACAAGAACTTTTAGAGAAGGGAGGAGGGGGCGGTGAGGAGCAAAGCACTATGTTCATTCTGAAGAAATGAGGATAGGAAAAGATGGGTGGCCAATGCAAGAAGCATAAGTTTGAAAAGCAGACACATATGGATCCCATGGTGCTCACCGAAACCGATCTTGATGAGATCAGAGACAAGATATGGGACACAATGACAAAAGTGCTGCAACAATTTGAGCAACAATACATGCAGAAGCTAGGAAGCGTCCAAAAGGATCTGCACGAGCTGTAGATCTAGGCGAACAAGATTTAGGTGGATGTTGGGAAGGTGAGTGGCGTGCAAGCGAGCCTAACATAGGGAAGTAGTGTAGTCATAGAGATTGAAGAGACTCTGGATCTCAGAGTCTTTCCTTTACCAGAGGGATCAATTCTTGTGGAATTGGATGAGGATCGTGCGATGCTCAACACAGTGAAAGATATGGGACTGAACCTTGTCGCGCTGCTACTCCAGTCTCTGCATGTGCTACATCAGGGGGTCTCAGATGAGATGAATATACTCGATGATGTAGAAGCTTTAGCTAAAGTGAGGAAATTAGTTGTTGTAGTGAATGCCTCAAAGGAAAAGGTCGACAAGGTGACTTTCGATCTTCAGATGCAAATAAATGAGCTGCAGGTGAAGTTGCAGCTAACCACACCGACGAAGGTTTGGGAGAAAAGAGGAGGGGCTATAAAAGAATCCATGGCTAAACTAGATGTCGTAGTTCAAGGTTGTGACCATCTCTTCACTCAGGTAATGGGCCTATGGGATATACTACAGGAGGATCCTACACTGCAACAGTTGAACACAGAAATCAGGGAAGAGCATAAGCAGTATGATGAGATCAGTACGACAATACGGATGTTGGCGCCAGTCCAGCACTTCGCGTGATTGCAAGAAGGAAACAAAAAATTGATGCAGATCCAGGAGTTGCAGAAAAAGTAGTCCTTGCTCAGAGCCCAGCTTGAGCCTTGGATAGAGGAAGCCTGCCAACTTTCACAAAATATTCATGAGAAGCTAAAGGCCATGCAATAGACATAGAGGACTACGCAACTAACAGTAGAGGGGCCAACCACAAAGAAACTTGTTTAGGAGGTATAATAAACAACGAAATAGAGTACTGTGGAGCTCTAGGCCTTAACCAAGGCATTTAGCAAACTCAGCTAGAAAGTGGAAGAACCAGCTCAGTGACTCGAGGGCGAGTCACGATCTTTGTGTTGAGGACCTGTTGGGATGGGGTCCCCAGGGGTATAATTGAATTAAACTAAGTTATTTTTGTAAAGAATTTTGTAAAAGATGTAAAGTCTCTGCAAAATGTGGATGCAGAGTGCACAGATAGATAGAGTCAAAGTGGCCTTAGCCCCTTGCTTTTGGTCGGTTTTGAAGACTCACCCATGAGTAGGGGGCCATTGTATTGTATTAGGAAAACTATGAATAGTTGAGTCTTAGCGAGTCTTAGAGGTAAGTTTAGATAGAGAATTGGGTACATTAAAGAGTTTTGATGTCTTGGACAAGAGCTAAGGCATGAAGGCTATGCTTCCTGTGCTTAGGTAGAGAAGGGAAGGCTCCTGCAGCTGAGTGCGTAGGAGGCCTGGGTAGAGTCCGCAGTTGAGTGCGTGGACCCCTGCAGCTGTGTGCGCAGGGTAGGAGAGTCTGTAATCAGTGACTGTTATATCTCCAAATCTCACTCTTGAGGTTTGTGATGCTGCACTCATGGCCTAGGGCAACCCATCCTTCCAGACCTGGTCCCAAATTAAAAAAAAACAGTGTTTTTTCCCTATATGCGACATTGCCTTGAGCTAAACACGTGTATACGCGGGTCTGTGTATACCCAACCCGCGTATATGTATAAAAACACTTAAAAAAAATAAATCTCCCTAATTTTAGGTGGAGATCATGGGTTTTACCTGTTGATTACCTGTTAGTGCTCGTGGCCCAACTCTTCCCAACTAAAAAACTAATTTGGGAGAAGTATAAAAAGGTTTTTATTGGAATGCCAAAGGGAGGAGAGAAGAGAGAGAAAGATTGCTATGCTGAGATTTCCCTGACCAGGTCTGAAGATCCTTGTGCCTCCTGCACTTCCCCCATCCTACAGGAAACCCTTGTTTCCTTGTGTGCGTTGATGATTTCATACTACTTGAGAGATCATGGAGTAAGTCATGGAAGGAGTTTATTAAAGGCTTGAGACTGGACAAATCCGGGAGACGGTTCGGCTTGGAGCTTGCGAAAGGATGACTCAGGTGAAATTGTTCCTTTTCTGTACTTTCTTTGTCTATAATAAAAGAAACACATGTCTTTGTTCCTAATATATATCTTCTTCATGTTTTGATATTCATGTTATGTTTCATATGTGAACGGTTGTTTAATTGCATAACTAACTACCTTTCCTTTTAATATGAAGTTGGTTTCTTTATGACGTTTAGTCCATATACTGCTGTACTTTCTTGAATTGATTGTTTTGCAGGTCAAAGGAGCAAAGGAACTCCAAGAAGGGTTTGGACCCTGGAAGGCTCTTCTCAAACGTAGGACCTCAGGTACGCTCCCTATCATAGAGTTTTCTTATAGTAGCATTATGATTGCATGGAATGTGTGTTTCTTTGCATAGATAACCTTCAGTCTGCTAGGGTATTCACCCAAGACCCTAGGGGAGTTTATCCCACAACAGAATTGGCGACTCCGCTGGGGACAACACTATTGTTGTTCCTAGTTTGGGTGTATTCAAGCCAATCAGGGCTCAATTGTCTGTTTATCTTCTGTTGCTGTGTAGTTAGTGCCTGAATTGTGAGATTTGATTAGTTTTTTCCAGACTTTTTTTTGTTTTTCTTGGAAGCTTTTTTATACGCTAATTTCTCTGTTTACAGAAGCGTATATACACATCTTTCCTTAAGTGAACCTGCGTATACGCAAGTTTCCTTAAGCCTTGTCGCGTATACACACCTCTGTGTGCAAACACAGTCACGTATATCTTTAATTTTCAAGATCTTTAAAATTTGTTTGTTTCTGGAAGATAGTATGCTGGTCTGATTCAATTTGGAACAACCACTACTTGGTCACAGTCTTTAGTTTTTACAGCAAGCATCTTGTTTCAAATTCTCTCTGATTGTGAAAAGGTTGATCTTGTTCGTTTTCTTGCAACTATCATTTATTTTTGCTTAAGCACACAAGGTTTCTCGCAAGGAATCTTGGCTGCTCTGTGTATTCAGGGTAGAAAGATTGATTTCAATCTTTGTGTTGACTTTTGTTTTAATGACTTTTTGGTTTGCATGTTTGAACTATTTTTGTGACCATCTGCTTTTCTTGCTTTCTAAAAGTCGTTTGTTCATGCTTTCTTGAAAGTTTTCTTTTCAATCTTTTGGTTTCCATTGCCAAGCTCATCTCGCTGCTTGTTGATTGTTAAAAGCATTTGAAAGCACCTTTTTTGTTGAGTTCCCACTTGTTTTGTGTCGCAAGCTCGCAAAGTGCTTCATTGCCTATTTTTTCAGTCATCAAGTTTCAGTCTTGTTAGAGCATTTTTGAAAAGTCGTTTTTGAGTTGCTTTTGAAGGAAATTTCTTGAAACTTTGTTTTGCTTTCTTGAACTTTGTTTTGATTGAGTTTTCCTTTTTGTTGAGTGAAAGTGCCTATTTGTTCATAATAGCTGGTATCTTCGTGGGATACACCATTAATCACTGTTTTCAAACTACATGTCCCAACAATATACCAAGTAGTGCACAAAAGATGCACTTTTTCAAGTTCAATAAGATCTGGTATTGCCTACATGTATCCAACATCAACCTTAAGCTTGCCACATGCTTATTTAATAAACAAAATACTATCCAATCGTCGAAGTATACTTCCTGAAAATTGTGTATATATTCTTTGAAGTACGCAATTACAACTTTGGAAAATATAGTAGGCGCATTCTTTAATCCAAAAGGCATCATCGTATACTGATAAGAGCCCCACTTTGTCACAAAAGTTGTTTTATGTCTATCTTCTGGCACAATTATGATATGATGGTATCCTGAAAAGCCACTTGTGAAAGAATAGGCCTCCTGTCCTCCTACATTATCGAATACTTCATCTGTAAATGGTGTAGGGAAGGGGTCATGTAGGCATGCATCATTCAATTTCCTTAAATCAACACAAATTTTGATTTGCCGCTTTGCCTTCTTTTCCTCAACCACCATGGGACTTACCCATTCAAACTCTTCGACAGGTTCGATTATCTGAGATATTAACATTTTATCTAATTCTTGTTTCATCTTCTCCTTGTATTTTGGATTTAGTCTATAAGGCCTCTGCTTGACAGGCTTCGCATTAGGCTTTAAAGGAATCCTCATAACTGCCAAATATCCTAATATGCCCTTCATATATGAAAACTTAGTAGGGAAAAACTCTTGATATACATGCAAGAGATGTGTTATTGTGTTGACTGTGTCTTCATCCCAGTAATCTCCTATTGTTGCATACTTCGGTTCAGCCCTTGACCCTATATTCACCTTCCTTGTCTTCAATGGCTTTGTTATATTAGGCATCTCTATCTCATGTCCATTTACTTCACGATGACATTCTGATTCTTTGATGTCAATATTGCGAGGATCTTCATCCTCTTCCGTAGTGAGATTATAGCATTCCATTACATTACGTATCTGCGTAACCCAATCAGGTTGCTTGATAATTGGAACTTCATTCTCAAAAATCTTCTTTTTAACTATATTCATAGCTACATCTATATGTGGAAAATCATATTCAAATGTAAATGTCATTATAAATCCATCAACCATTTCTACCCAGCTAGTAGTACCATGTCAAAGCTCGGTTTCTAGATACAATTTCTAAGGAATTGTCTCCAGGGTATGGATGAAGCCATGCACCCATTCTTCTCACGGAATTTCTCCCCAAGCTGTCATACAAAGCTGTATGTGGTCTCTAAGATCATTTTAGCCAACATACTTGTCTGCGGGCTCTGTTTCTACTTGACCAAATTTTACTGACATCAACCTTCTACATTTTTGCCAATTTCCTATATTCTTCTTATGAGTATCCCACCAGCTAGCAAGAGTAGCCTTCAGTACTTGATCCAGAGCTAACAACCTCTGACATTTGGGTACCCGTCTTTCATAATCTCTAAAGAAAGTATTTACATCACCCACATCATGCAAAGGTAAATCACATACTTCAGTTGTCATACAACACACTTCTTTAGTGATCGTTGCACATCACCTTGTAGACACTTCATGCAACCTGTTCTGCCAATTTTCCAATTCCTCTTCTGAATCTGAAGTGTAGGAACTATCTTTCTCCCAAGTTAGTTTTCCATCTACAGTAGGGTTAATCCATTCTTATTCTTTTACTGTTATTTGATAAATGTTGTCAATGTCTTGCACGCTGTACTCTTCTCTAACATGTTCAGTATAGCTCACTCGCTCTGATGGATCTAATGACACAATAACTCTCATATTATTGCTTTCAAATATCATTTGCCTTTTCCTCAGGTTAATTATAGCCATGTTATCAAATTCCCAATCCAATCCAAGAAAAGTGGGGTAGGGATTACTGTCATCCACAATCATAATCACTTTGAAGTCAGTGGTAGTGAGCACTCCATAAATGTCTATTGTGATACCTGCCAATCTTCCTAGAGGGACAATCTTCTGTTGATTCGCCATATTTAGCTAGATAGTTGACCATTGCAGCTTTGACTTACCCATAAGTTCCCAAGTTTTCTTTGGCAAGACATTGGAACCATATCCTAGATCCAAAATAATTTGATTCATGTCATATTCCCAAATCTGCGCTGTAAGCCTCATTTCCTTTCCAATCCACTTCTTGTGTCTATGCAGATTATTCAATGCATGCATCTCACTTTGTGATACCTCTTTAGGGGCACAAGGGTCTATCAATTATTGCAATCCCTCTACGAACTTCTGATTTCTCAACAACTTCATGAAAGTCTATAGAAAAGACTTCAAAATATTCGGATCCACATCTTGTGTCGCAACCAGTACCATCTCGCAGTTATCCTTTTGATTCATCTGCATGGTAGAGGTAGATGCCCCATCATCCATAAAGCTTCACCTCTTCTCCATGAATAGTTGCTTTTCCTTTAAGATATCAAATGCAGGGGATTTTTCAGTAGTTTTTCTTACCCATGTAGCTTCAACTTGCTTTTTCCAATTGGCTTTATCATTTCCAGTCACAACTCCGCTTCTTGTTACAATGCTGATGCGTGGTTGAACCTCCCTTGGCTCAACAATCATCCTTTGGATATTTGCTGTAGGATGCTGATTTCTTTTCTCCTACATCTTAGTAATAACGATGGGGAATTCTTCTATCACATGATCAAAAGATTTATAGTAATTGTAGGTTGTCGTAGTTTTCTAACAGTCTCTTACGAAGTGTCGTGCTTGTCCACAGTTATAAAAGATAATTTGGCCACATCCTTGACCAACTCCTCGTTCTCATCCTTGAAACCCTCCTCAACCAACGTGCTATCCTAGCTCCTCGTGCGTATGTCCCTCAACTTGAATTCTATAAGTATCAACAGTGCGCTCCATCATCAAGTCATAACTTTAGAAATTTTTCTCATCATGGCCTACTGATCTACAAAAGTTACAAAACAACTTCTTTAGGGTCTACAAATACTTCTATAATAGGTAGAAATCTCAGAGCGATGTTGGTCTCTCGTTCTACAAATCTCACACCACAAACCTGGGTTTACTGGATTAGGCGCTCCACTTGCCAAATAATCTTTGAATAGAGTGCATTGATCCTTATAATGATCATTTGCTTTGCATTTTTTACACCATACTTTTGATATGGTCTCTTTACCTTTCTTGAGATCTTGTAATTCTAAGGTCAAATTGGCTAGCTGACTCTATATCTGCTTTAATCTTGCATGAGTATCTCCAATTGGCGAAGCTTCCAGCTTCATCACAATCTCCAATGCTTCAACTTGAGTCACGATATTCTGCTGCATTAAAGGTAACCTAATATGTGGTAGTAGCGCGACTATGGACCATTATTTATGTTGTTCTGGAGGTATATTAAAGCTTACTTGACCCATCAACACCTTGAATCACTGATCCATGATTTTGATTTTGGCTTCTTGAATTATGATACCAATACTTTCTTAATTTCATCCAAGAAAGGAGCTAGGTTAGTCACAGAGTGTTTCATATACTAGGTTAGAACTCTTTCTCAGAGCGATGTGACGAGCTGTGCTTTCTTTACATCATCACTAGTGATCTATCATGATGACCATACTACATCAACTACAAACCAGAACTGATCAGGATCCTCTGATCCCAATCCTTTAAAAAATAGGTAGCCTAATGTCATCGACCATTTTTCTTCTTGGGGGGCTAGGTGGATGGGGAGGGGGTGGTGGTGTAGAAGAATTATGGGGAGGGGGATGGGGTGTAAGGGGGGTGGATGTGTGGGGAATCCCAAAGATGCCCTGATCCTTCTCAACTCCTAACTTTGACGTGCCTTCAGAACGGGTAAGGGAATGTCGTGGGGATGTAGCGTTATTTCTTTCTTATTCACTCTCAAATCCTCCTAACAAGGGGATATAGTCAGTCTCAATAAAATTCTTTAGATCTTTTCTGTATCATTTTCCACATCACGTAGACCCCAGTTTAGGCTTATTTCCTCTTCGTCTAAACATTAATTTGGCTGCATCACAGAATCCCCTTTTCACACAATAACATCTTAATCCATGGATTAAAAGATCTTAGGGACTTACCTCATGATCCTTTGAAAAATATTCATTCAACTTCACTATAGGACATGATCACATATGTTGCGAACTCATTGGTAAATCCCCCCAAAATGCTATTGATCCATAAATAAACAACCCTTGAGATACTGTTACTGACGTTTTTGAGTCTCCATATCAATCAAAGATTCCATTCTTTAGGTTCATCATTATTGAAATACGTCTTATTCTCGGTCAACTTAGATACCCACTCATATAATTCAATGTGGAACGAACTAAAGAAGATTTCGTATTTCTCTTCGAAGATATACTTCTGCAACCCGTCTTCAGCTGATAATTGAGGGTTTTTGTTTTCTTTTTTTTGCAAATTCTCTTTCTTTCTGTTCATCCCACTCCTGGATTTATTTCTTCGATGGATGCCAAAACATATCCCTTAAGCAGATGACGGTCCCGACAACGAAACCATTTTTTGGCTTAAGGGGGTTTGTCCTAGGTTTAGAGTGTACTGCGCACCAACAAAACCCTCAACCACTTGCCTTGTCGACAACGACCTACAAGCAGATCGCAATCTCACCCGAAGCAATTATGGGAGGTTGCAGAACCAGGTTTCTGCAATTAGAGGGATATGCGCGCTGTGGTACCGATGTATTCGCTTATGTATTATATCTTCCTACAACTTCACATACTTGAATAACTTCACGCTGATGATTAACCTTACAGATTGGTACTTAACGCATAGACATAACATAAAACAATATAACATGTATTCTATTAGATCTAAGACTTTTGTGATCCATAATGTTGATATCAGTCTTTCGTATTAATCACATCGTTAGGATTTGGTCGACGTTTCGAACCAGCTAATGTGGTTCACCCTCAGGACAAGGTGAGAAATCAGTAGATTTGAGGGAATAAATAACAAGGATGCATCACTGCTCAGAGTTAGCTGTTGGGAATTAGCCGTTAGGTAATTTGTTAAATTGTTTAATAATTTAGTTGTTGTGTAATAAATAAATATTATGTTTCGATATTATAAATTGATGATATTAAATTTAGCTGTTTTGCGACAAATAAATATTAAATATCGATATTATAAAAGGAATAATACTTATAATATTATATTAAAAATTGTAATAATATTGTTATTTAGGGTTTGACCCATAATATTAGAAACTAGTTGTTATGAAGAAATCATAAGTTAAATTATCTATAACTAATTGATGAAATAATGTAATTTATTATTAATATAATTAGTTTCTGTA